>PVJL010013096.1:0-33829 GCA_004026885.1 Lyroderma lyra | reverse complement strand
GTGTCTAATCTCATCAATAGGTGCTTCAATTAGCTTTTGCAAAGGAAATAAGTCCTCATTCAATTTTCTGTTTTAGAAGAACCATTAATCAGGAAACCAGATGAAAATAAATGAGTTTTCCTGGTTAATGTAAATTTTCTCAAAGCGAGACTTATTAGTACGGCTTTCTCTCATTGGGCTGAGTCTGTCGCACGGAGTCCACGTGACAGAGTCCTTCCGGAAGGGGCCGGGCGTCTCTCACCTGTTGTCTTTTTGTCTGGAAGGCTGAGGACAAACCAGCCTTCCCTGAGCAGGTTGACTCGGGAACTGCATCTTTGCCACCAGAAAAGGAGGAAGCTCGGCAAGAATTTCAGAAATCGAAGTCCAGCCAAACCTCATTTCAGGGGAGTCATTCCAGTGAATTAAATGTTCTGGTTAACTAAAAAGTATCCCAACACCCTTTGTTCAAATCTTTTCATAAAACAACAACAACAACAACAACAACAACAAAAAAGAATATTTCTAAAATGCATTAGCCCCTGTAATGCCCTAGGAAGTGTGGGATGGTTAATGTAATTGAATCTTTGTGTGGTGATCGAGGTCCCTGCAATGCCCCAGAGAGATCATTGTGAACATAAGTACTCACTGTCCTGCGTGGCAGGTGTAGACAGTGGAGAAGGTTGCATTGAATGGATAATCACTCAAGGGATGATCTAAAAGACAGTGTGTGTGTGTGTGTGTGTGTGTGTGTGTGTGTGACACGTATCACCTGTAGTCCGTTTACGTCTGTCTACCTTCGTGCTCGTCTCTTGAAATCAGAAATCCAAAATAAAGAAATAATCATGTGGCACAATTAATTGATTTAAGTCAAATTTCTTCCTACGTGATGATAATTCGATGTGTCAGGGCCAGCTTTAGAAGGATAATGATGTGTCCCCCATTATAGAAAGTTAGGACATGGCTGTAATGTTTCCCTAGGAACTTTCTGCCTTGGCCTTCATTGTTTCATCTTGTGAAGAGGCAGTATGACAATATTTAAAACAGTGTCACGATACGACTACTTTCAGTTCTGCAGCTTACTTTCGCGTTGTCACCCTACGCGTACGTAGTTCTGCAAAGCTGTGATCGTAGTGTCACTTCCCATCCTGCATTCTTTACTTAGTACCACATGAGAAACGCTCTCAGTGTTGCCACCCAGTCCTCGTAGCCATTCATTCATTCATTCATTTGTTCATTAAACAAATACTGGACTGCCTAAGATGTGCCAGGCACTGGGGACATAGCAGAGGACCAAAAGGACACCAATCTCTACCCTCATGGAGCTCACATTATTGTGAATTATCACTTTAAACAGATGCGTAGTTTCCTTTTGCTTTTAACATGTTCTCCTACTTGTTGGTGGCAATGTCTGTCCTTAGAACCCAAGAGCCTTTGTGTTGTTTCTATAATGTTCTCTATGGAAACTAGCTCCTAAGCACTTAGGATGTTGTAAACTCACTTACTCTGTGGTAAAAATAATAAAAATAATAATGGCAGCTAACACAACATTTAGGAGGCAATTAACTCTGTGCTAGGCATTGGTCCAAGTGCCCGTGTCACACAGTCAGATTGCACAACGACCCTATGAGGTGGGTACTATCAATAGCCCCACTTCTCAGAAGGGGAAATTGAGGCATGTTGAGCTAAGATATGAAATAGTATATTTTTGAGACATCGAAGACATTGAAGCAATTGTTCTGGCTCACAGTTTAATAAATGGAACCCGAGTGGTCATTATGTGCCAAGTATTGTTCTGCTCTTATTAACTCATTTAATTCTCACAGCAACCCTATTCTAAAACTGCGGAACCCGAGGCACACATCAGACAGCTCCAAGATTTACCTCTCACCAGGTAATGTTTTGACGTCGAAGGCTTCCAGGGGATGTTTGTATTTTCAGAGTAGAAAGGGACAACTATTGCATCTCTAGCATGTGACTTCGGAAGCAGGAAGTTGGACCCTGCTATTTTCATCCCAAAGATGTTTGGACCCAATCGCTGGCAAACATTAGCCTGTGAGAAACAATCGACCAGAATGGCTCATACTGCTCACACATACAATTTGTTACAAAAGCCCAGAACTTGCTGAGAGTAACTTCCTGGTGATGTTGAAAACTAAAAATTGGCACGGAAAATTAGACGCGTACAAATGATCGACCCAAAGCCAAATTCCGAACATTAGACCTTCTTAATAATCTTTAGATCTGGCCAATCTGACCCAGATAAAATTGAAATTAGTAAAAATGAGAGCAACGAAAGGAAACCCAAGGCAGCAAAAATATAATCAGTGAAGTCTGATATGGACAAAAACTTGAATCAAGCCTCTTTTGGAAATTTTACGTAAAGGAGACCTGATCCCAATGAAAATAATTTCAATAAAATAAAAGTGGGGGTATAAAACAAAAGTAGAAATAACTTCACTATGATGCCTAGAAAATTGATCAAGGATTTAAATGATCATAATGACATTTGCCCCAGAAAATTTATATCAGTTCTTTGAAGATGGACATTCATTAATGTGAATGTCATCTAATGACAATACCTTTTTTGTGTGTGATTTTTTTATTGTTAAACGTATTATTGGTGACTTTGGTTAGTAAAAATTACACAGGTTCCAGGTGTACAGTTCTTCAGTACGTCATTGATGTGTTGTGTTCATCACCGAGAATCAGCTCTCTTTCTATCACCACATATTTGAGACCCTGTCCCCTCTGTCCCACCCCTCCCCCCATACCCTCAGATCACCACCAACCACTAACTATTGATTGTGTCCATGAGGTTTTCTTTGTTGCTTTCAGCTTTGTGTTGCACACACGAGTGAAGTCACATGGTTCTTGTTTTTTCTGTCTGGCTTATTTCACTTTGCATGATGGTCTCAAGGTCCATCCATGTTGTTGTAAATGCCCCTGTTTCATCCTTTCTCATAGCTGAGTCATATCCCAGTGTGTGTATGCACCACAGCTCCTTTAGCCAGTCGTCTATCAAAGGGCACTCTGGCTGTTTCCATGACTTGGCCACTGTGACTAGTGCTGCGATGAACATTGGGGTACATTATAGCTTTACAGACTAGGTTTTCAAATTTGGGGGGTAGATACCCAGAACTGGGATTGCCGGGTCATATGGTGAGTTTATTCTTAGTTTTTTGAGGAATGTTTATACTATTCTCCATAGTGGTTGTACCAGTTCGCATTCCCAGCAGCAGTGTGTGAGGGTTCCTTTTTTCTCCACAGCCTCTGCAGCACTTGTCATTCCTTGTCTTGTTGACAATGGCCGTTCTAACAGGTGTGAGGCGGTGTCTCATTGGGGTTTTCATTTGCATTTCTCTAAGAGCTGGTGAAGTTGAGTATTTTCCCATCTATCTGTTGGCCATATGTATGTCTTCCTGGGAGAAGCGTCTATTCAGGTCTTGTATCCACTTTTTATTGGACTGGTTTTTGTTGTTGTTGTTGAGCTGTGCAAGTTCTTTATATATTTTAAATATTAGCCCCTTATCAGAGGACTTGCTTGCAAATATTTTCTCCCATTCGCTCAGCTGTCTCTTTGCTTTGTTGAAGGTTTCTTTTTGCTGTGCAGAAGCTTTTTACTTTGATATAGTCCCATTCACTTATTTTTGCTTTTACTTCCCTTGCCTTTGAGGTCAGGTTCAGACCATACCTTACGAACACATACCGAGACAAAACATTCGCAGTGTCAGATAGTGCAACCCAAGCATCCTGTGTTCAGAATACCATGGCAGAGACATGGCGGAGCTTGTTAGCGTCTACCCAGAATCCACTCCTTCTTTTCTGTTCAGAGATGCACTGCAAAATTATTTGTAATCAATTTAGTTCTTTTAAACATTCTGTAGAATTTACCATGAACCTTAAACTTAACTTGGCGTTTAGACTTAGAAGCAAGAAATAAGCATTTATTGATCATCTACTATCTGCTTCTGCTTTGGCAGCCTCTGTGGGCATTCATCCCCAAAGACCCAATCCTTCAGGGCAGAGAACACAGAATTCCGTCGGGGAATGGAGACTGGGGCGGTGTAACTGGGAATGTGTAGCAGAGGGATATGACAGGGAGTAAATGAGCAGTGCTTTGAAGTCGGGGAAACACTCTTTCCACAGGCCGCTCAGCGCCAAGCGTGGGGCTGGGCCCTCAGGAAGCACACAGTGAGTGTTGAAGGGTCAATGTTTGCAAACGTTCCGTTTTGAAAGCTGGATGAGATTTATGTAATAGAAATGGAGGAAGGCACAGGAGAAAGAGAAAAAGGTCCAGACTGCTTTGTTCTCTGTGCTCTCCTAGCACGTTATGTCTTTTAGGGCAACTTTCCCATCGCATTATAAATACTTGGATAGATCGCTGTCTCTAGCAGACCGACTTTGAGGGTAGGGATTGTGTCTTGTCTTTGGAACCCCAGCACGTATCCCAGTACTTGCTTCGTAATGGGTACTCGATAAATATTTGATAAATTAATAAAAGATTGAGTGAGTGAGTAAACAAATAGGAAAACCCCAAGGGTTTAGTGAGTTAATTCGCTTGGCATGCAAATAACGAATCTGAAGGTTGTGGCCTAAGTGGACTTTATTCTGCAGTTAGTGGAGAAACATGGGAGACTGTTAGCCTAGCAATCATGAACTGTTGGAGTGACCCTGATCACAATCGCAGTAACCCTTTATCGAGTGGACTAAGTGCTTCGTGTGTGTTAACTTACTTAACCCTCATCATTCTAAGGATTAGGTCATATTAACTCCATTTGTGTTAACTGAGTCTCTCAGACGCTAGGGAAATTATTTAGAATCACACAGTCAGCAAATGGCCTAGCCAATTCAATTCCCACGCTTCCCACCGTGCCACAGTGCCTTCCTCGGTGAGTCACTGGTGGGGACAGGAAGCATGGACAGGGCTATTCGCAGCTCTTACACTTGGGTCTCTGAAGTGTGAAAATGTCCATTTGTCACTGTGTGGCTGCAGCAGAGATTTAGTGACATGAAGAGATGCCCGTGCTCTCATCGTGTGCCTTAAATAGTCCCCCACCCCACCCCACCCCCCGAGCCTGCTCAGAACACAGGGACAGACAGAAGCGTCCTGTCTGTTCCTGTGAGATCAAGTCCAACTTCATCTCCGTCTTCAGTCAATGGTTTTCAGTCAGGTAACTTGAACAGTTGTGAGGTTCTGCTCGATGACCTCAAAAGGGAAATTTTGTTCACTAGCCTCTTGCAGCCTTATTTAATGATCCGAATGTTCGCATCCAGTATTTGACAAATGCTAACGTCTCCTGTTGGGTGTTCACCACAGCAGAGCCGGCAGCTCTTCCCATCTTTAGAGAAACGGTTCACTACGAATTAATCTTGACTCATTTCAGTAGCAGTGCTCATACAGCATTTATTTGTTATTTCAGTAGCTATTACTTGCTTCTTGACACAAATTGCTTTATAATTCAGTCTTCATTTTCTGGTGGCCTGATATAATATCCTCAGGAGGCAAGGCCTTTCACCAAGAAATTGCTCCCAAATATTCTGTATCCTAATGCCACCTTATCTTCTTCAGAGCACAATGTGAGTGGACTCGTGGAAGACTTGAAATCCAATGTCTGTCTATGGCCAAAGCAGTACATGGCCTTTTTTATTTTGGTAGGTGATTGCATAACAAGGTGCCACTGTGGCATCGCATTCATTAGCTAGCATCTCAAATGATGCTATTCAATGAATTCCCTGACTGTGAGAGAAATCTTCCTAATACACAGGAGAAAAAGAGGCGAAAGAAGCCCGTCTTTCAAAATGAGAGTGACTGAAACCTTTTGTCACTCAGTGATCAATACGTATTCTAGAAAAAAAAGCTAACCTATCTCAGGTGACTTCCAACCTGAGGAGGAGTCAGGAGAACTCTCTCCTCCTCAAACAATTCCATCTTCTCATGCTGTTTGTTTCTAATGAAGAACGGACTCTAATGATATCTGCAACATTTGGGGCTTGTATTTTCTATCAGTCTCTAATACATCGAGGAAAACTGTGTTTCCTTCCAAAAACAAAAACCTTTGTGGCTCTTAGATTGTGACCCACTGGCACTTCACATGTGCAGGTGCAGAGTTTGAAAATGTTTGAGCCTAGACACAAGCTCTGTTCTCTGCGGTCTTGCCCCTTAGCACGTCCCTGCACCAGCAGTGTCAGCCCGTTATGGAATTTGCTGGAAATGTAGGAACTCAGACCTAGTGAATCAAATGTGCTTTGTGACAGGATTCTCAGAAAAGCCACACGCACTTTAGAGTTTGAAAGGTGCTGCGCTTGGGGGGTGGGGGGGTGGGGGGGTGGATCCAGAACATTTGAGGGACTGTCTGAACGTATTAGTAGGAAAATTTAGTGGAGGCATGGAAAACGGGAGAAAAACTTTCTCAGAAGCCCCAAAGTGACATTCAATCAGGAAACGCGTGGACCCTGATGTCAAACATTGTCGCAAGTTAGGAAGGGCGGATCTGTAGAATTCTACTGGATTTGGCATCCGGGAGGTTCTTAGGATGCAGAAGGAAGCCAGGTGGTGCAAAACTATGGTCAAGAAAGTGCCCGCAGGGTTTGATGTGTGTGAGGAGTTGGAGACAGCTTTGGCCATGAGCAGAGGTGGGAGAAATCCCTTTGGGGGTTTGGGGCACCTGGTGAAGGCAAAGCAAAGAGAGCCACACGGACGTTATTGAAGACGTGTACTGCAGAGTAGCCCTGTCCGTGCCGGGTGCTGGCAGAATTCGCAGTGCAGGTCGGGGGAGCCCCTACCTGGAAGAGGCTCTGTCCTCCTGGTACCGAGAAGGACTGGTGAGTGATGATGAGACGTCACAAGAGGGATCTTACGCCAGCGTGGGAGGAAGTCTTGCCAGTTTAGTAGGAAGCAGAGCTCTAGTAGGGGCACCTAGGAAGGCTGAAAAGGTAACCCATGTTGTTGTTGTTGTTTCCATAAACTTGCAGAGCGAAGGGGATCTTCATACTCTTCCACGTGAACTACAAAATACTTCCGCTACGCAGAGTAATTGGTTACTTGGTTGGGTTTCTGGTTTGGGGATTTTAACAGGTCCGGAGCGATTGCATTACGGTCAGCACGCGCCCTTGTGCGCCCGCACCCAGGGCCGTGTGGGTCAAAAGCAGCCCAATTTGTTCTGCATGCCAAGCACGCCCTGCTCACACCCCAACAGGCTGATCTCTGACCCCCCAAGTCTGTTGGATTATAATCGTGAAACTCCTAGTCACCCCAGTTGACAAATGCAGTGACCTTTTCTCTCCGAGTTTCCTTTTTCCCTGTCTTTCTGCAACATTTGAAAATGGTGACCATTCCCTTTCAATAAAACTGCCTTATATATTTTGTAATCAACAATATTGCGGTGCAACTTATATTCCATAAAAGGCACCGATTTTAAGTGTGTAGTTTGTTGAGTTTTTACCATGTCTACACACATGTGAGCTACCAGCACGATTAAGATATAGAACATTCCGTCACCCCAAAAGACCCAAGGCAACTCCGGGCGTTTCATACAAATAGTGCAAGCACGGGGGAGGGCTTCTTTTACATCAGCTTCTTTTGCTTCACATGACGTTCTTGGGATTCGTCCGTGCTGCTGGCGGTCTCCAGCTTGTGCCCTGTCATGGCTGCGTGGTATTCCAGTGAATGAGAAGTCACAGCTTCTTTATCTGGTCACCTGCTGGGAGGCGTTGGGGTTGTTCTCAGGTTTTAGCTATTACGAGTAGAGCTGCCAAGAATACTAACATACACGTGTTTGAGTAGACATGTATTATTTGGGAAGGGATAAATACTTAGGAGTGGAAGTGGCTCATTAGATGCTAAATGCATGTTTAAGCGACGGCCCAACTCTTTGCCAAAATGCTGTCATCTCAACAGCGACGGCCGAGAGTCCCGCTCGCTCTGCCTTGACTTCCGTTTTAGCCGTTCTTGCGGGTGGGTGGTCCCACCTCATTGCGATTTCAGTTCGCATTTCTCTAACGATCCGTCCTATGGAGGATCTTGTCTTGTGCTTATTTTCCATCCCTGCATCTCCTTTTGTGAAGTATCTATTCAAATATTGGCCCCCCTTCTATTTTCTCATTACCAACTCGTGGGAATTCCTTATGGGGACCAGGTACCAGGCCCGTCTCAGACACAGGAATTGCGAATATTTTCTTCCCACGTGTGAGCTGCCTTTTCAGTTACTTAACAGAGCAGAACGTTTTCGTGTGGATGAGGCCCAGTGTGCCAGGCTGTTCCCTTTGGGGTGTGTATTTTGTGTCCTATCTGAGAAATCTTTGCCTGCTCCAAGACTGGGAAGGTGTTCTCCTCTGAAACTGCCTTGACTTTGACCTTGGGGCTCCTTCACTTGGCCACCACCCCGCCCTCCTCCCTTCCAGCCTATTTCCCTTCTGGCTCCTCCTCTTCCTGACTCGTAACCACGGACATCTCCAAGCGTTTTCACCTGTTGATTAGCAAAGAATGCGTGTTCATCAAAAGAGGTCTAGAAAGCCAAGGCCGGGCAGTAATCAGAATAATAGCAGCCCCGCTTTCGAGTGCAATGCCCGCCCGTGCCAGCCGTAAGGCGTCGGACCACGCTGGTTGGGAGAGCGCGCCCGGAAGGCAGGCGGCCTGGGCTGGAAGCGGGTGCCCAGGCCGCCTCCTGGTGGCATGGTCCTGGGGCGTGTTCCACTCAGCGAAAACGCACGAGATCCACCAGCCGTTGGCGGTAGGATTTTTGGAAGCAAACGGTGTAGATGCAAAGCATCTGAAAAAAGGGGTGCGTCTTCCGAGTCCAGAGCGGTCAGGCACAGGCTTCCAGAGCTCTTGTCACGTGAGGGCACACGAGATGTACTTTCCCTCCGACAGGGAAGCCCTGGCACACACATGGAATGTCTCTTCTGGGCCTCCGGGTCCAAGGCCTTTATAAGGGGGGATTTCCCACCCCCCCAAAATCCCCAGAATTATCTTCCTTTGATGTGAGAAGGATTGTGCACTCAGAATTTGTTCCTCCAGGTCAAACAGTCAACCACAGTCTTTATCTGGAAGTTCTGAGAAGATTGCACCACGATTTGGGAAGAACCGGCCCCGCCTGTGGAAGAACCAGCCGCGCTGAGTGCTCAGCAGTTTCAGACCAAAAACGGCAGGACCCCCCTCCCCCTCCCCCACCCTCCCTACTCACCTGATCTCACCCGAGCAACTTTTTGTTTCCCCCGATGAAAAAAATGTCCTCAAAGGGAAACGTTTTGCCGATGGGAAAGAGGCGAAACAAAAAACAGCGAAGTCCCAAAAGGCATCAAAATCAAGGAGTTCAAACCCTGTTTTGAGCCGTGAAAAAAATGTCTCCATAGGTGACAAAATACTGTGGCCAACATTGTTGCGCATCGTTCTTTGCCTGGGTCTCATATTATTTCACCAACAGAGATAGTTCAAAGTGGAAATAGAGACGTTAAAGAGTATGAAACTAAGAGCTTTTGATCATGGGTACGTGTGTATTGGGCAATTTAAAAAAGATATTTTTAAAAAGTTCTCAGTGTTGAACATTTAGAAAGCACAGAGAAGTAGAAATGATCCTAGTGATAAATAACCTACGATACCGAGATAGCCACTATAATCGTTTTCATTTCCTATATAATGTAGATGTCTAATTCCAGAACAAAATAGGCCATACAGAGTTTTGTATTCGGGCGTCCTCATTGAAGATTACCTTCCTTTTCGCTGAAAGATAATTTTGAATGGCTGCAGAAGCTTCTTCTGTGTCAGTTCGCAATTGTGTTTGGCAGCCGTGAACGGAGTCTGACTCACATAAACATATAATGGTGTATTTTTCTCTCACATAATGAGACATCTGGAAGGAGGCGTTTGATGGCTTTGTCACAGTGGTTCAAGGGTGTCAGAATTGCAGTCAGTAAAACTCTTCTGGCTTTTCTGTCATGGTCCCCAAATGGCCACTGGAACCCAAGCCATCACGTCCGCGATGGAGATAACAGGGTCCGGGCAGCACTCCAAGCACTCGGAAGTCCCGCCCTAGGACTTCTGCTTCAATCTTATTGACCAGCTTGTCTTCCAGGAAGGCTGTGAAATGTAGTATTTTTAGCTAAGCACATTGCTGGCCACAATAATATACGGTCTTGTTATTGACAAATAAGGGGACAATGGATCTTGCCACAACATTATAGGGGTGTGATGTTGTGTTCAATCAAGCTCCTATGGAGTGTTTTGTTGTTTCCTGAGTTCCACCACTACAGCAATTGCCGTGGGAAGCATCTTTGCCCAAACATCTTTGTATCTCTTATTATTTCCTTATGATGGATGCCCAGATGGAATTAATAAATCAAATCATGGAATGCAAAATTGCTTCCTCGAAGGGTCCTACCAATTTACACTCGCACCAGCAAAGTATAAAATTGTTGGGCAGTCATTCTGAGAATCGTTCATTGAATACTTGCTCTCTGTCCAACTCCAGATGGTCCCTTGTGATTCTTTTTTGAATATTAATATCACTCACAAATGTTAGAAAATGCAATCAATCCTTCAATAGAATGTGTCAGAGTGGCAATTGCTGAGCAGTATGCCTTTTATTTAATTCAATATAGAGCAGAAGAAAATGTCCTTGGAGAATAAGCCGGCAAGATGACAGACACATTTCAGATTTGTATATTCTCACGTTTTGATTTTGGAAGAAGTCCCTGGAGCGGTTTTGATACCAGTAATGACATGGGGACACAGGAGAAAGGATAAAAAGAAAAAGACCCATCTGAGAACCTACCAAGAAACCTAAATCAATTTAGGATCTTTAAAGTTTAAAATTAGAAGTGACGCTGAAAGATGTGAATCTTGACACGACAAAATGCAATTTTAGGGAAGTTTTGAAGCCCCATCCAGTGAGTTGCATCCTCATGGGATTGGAATGAATGTAAGTGGAACCAGCATGGCTACGTCACGGAGCCCGACTTCTCCATAGACCCAAGCAAGCAAGAGCGAAAATTTGAGATAATTAGAGATGTATACAGTTAATATGTTCTTAAAAATGTGTACTTCAACTGAATTTCTGGTAAAATAAACTGAAAATTTTAAAGCACTGTGGTACTCAAATTAAAAAAAAAACCCTCATAGTTCAGTTAATGTAATAAAATTAAAAACCGACGGCAGCAAATCCTTTCATAAAGATCACTTTTTAAATAATAATCACCCCATCGGTCATGTATTAAGAGTTTGGTTTTATGTATTCAGGCTTCCTTGAAGCAAAGCAAGGCTTCCAATTCTGTTAGAAGTTCCATGACTGGACACCTTTGTTGTTTGAGCGAAGATGAAAGCCATTGGAAAGGGGTGCACAGTGGACTCTCAGCTACCGGCCCCTGTGGGGACTGGTAGGTGCCGCATGAACGTAGGTGGACTCTTCGGAACTTGAGTTCTGGTGAACGGGGAGTCTCGTGTATTCGCATTGTGTTCTCAGAATTCACGGTCTGTGTTCTAAGTGGTGCTGTGCCTGGTCATCTGGGTCTGCAGAACCTCGCGCCTACGACTATTTCATGAGGGACGTAGCTCGAGGGTAGATTTTACAGGTCGGGTCTTGCATGCAGGCAGCAGGGAACATCATTTGTTCAGGAGGGCAGAGACTAAACTACACGTCCCTGCGGACCCAGTGCTTAAAACTAGGCCTGGCACACTTGAGGTGGTCCGGGAATATTTGCAGAATTTTTTTGAATATGGTACAACCCCAACTTACCTTTAAGTGGCAGGATTCTATGTGACGTTTCTTCTTTTTTTTACTTTCCTATATTTTATAAATTTCCTTCAGGGGATGTTTGTAATCAGGCACAATAAAACAAATGTGTTTTCTTAAAGCTGGGTACATAGCTGCGTTCCAGGGCATTCCAGATCATAGTTCCTGGACAATTTTGCTAACTTTTCTGAACTAGCTGAGCTAGATTTTATTGTAGATTTGAGCATATAAATGGAACATCTTTATTAAATATATTTAAATATTTAATATTTTATGTTTAAATTAGACATGAGCTTTGAATTCAACTGTCATTTCACAGGATAAATTAGGTGATGAACAGAGGCTGAAAGAAAATTAGTAAATGAATCAATTGAACCGTGATTTTCTGCTTAAACTAAGTCTTTAAAACCAACCATGGAGGTCAATAATGTGTGAATTCTATAGTCTTGCATTTACACTAATACTTTATTTATAAAATTAACAATTCAGGTGACCAGATTTGTTCTTCCTATATTTGTAATTTTTCTATGTACTTAAGCATTTACTTTTATTTCATCAACATTAATAAATTATATGAAAAAATTTAGCATATAGTTTTCAATTAAACCAAATATACTGCTATGGTTTAAACATTTTTGATAATCATAATACACTTTTAAATTCGACTAAAATTTAATAAGTATATATATATGCTACCGAAGCATATACATCTGCAAATTCCTGTCATTTTTGTCACATTATATAATTATTTTAATGTATTATTGTTAGTTACCATTTAGTGTATATTTATTATGTCTCAGGCAGTAGTATCTTAATTATTTTCATATAATAAGTCATGTAGTCCTTCTAATAACTCCACATGAGGTACATGTTATTTATTTGCATTGTAAGAAATTGAGGCACAAAGGTGGGAGTGAACCACTCAATATGATACAGTTAATGGTTGAAATAGCAACGTCAGAATATGAATCTGAACCCAGGCCCACGGGTCTCCTGATCCATATTTTAATCACAAACAATTTCACACATCTATTTTCCCTCTAAGATAAGTGTGTTCAGAGCAACAGCCATATCTTACGCTGCCTCGGGTACCTGGCCCCACTGGGGGGACTCAGCAAATACCGAAATAAACTGAACTTAGACTTGAACTTCAATCTCTAAATTAAGGGAAAACAATAAGCAAAAAAACTCTACAAAACTGTTTCTCCACAAGCAATTGGCAGTTGTAGCTGATTATTTTCCCTGCTCTGAAACTAGTTAAGAGCTTATTGTATCATCCCAGAGAAAAATGGGCAATGAACGAGAACATGAACAGACAAGTTTCGGCGACAAAAGAGACATGACTCTGAGCGTATGCAAAGGTGGGCAACTTTGCTAATAGTGAAAGAAACGTAAATGAAAACTGCAAAGAGGCAGGGTTTTATAATTACGTGGACAGAAAAAGCTTAGCAACACTCTTTGTTAACGAAGTGTAAGGTAACAGGGTACTCTCATATATTGGCGGTGGAAATGCAGAATGATAAACCCCCATGGAAGTAAATTTTTCATAAACCAGCAAATCATTTACCCTTTGACCCACAAATCCAACTTTTTAGAATGGTGGGAGGAGCCTCTCAGCTTTGATTTTTACCCTTTAGTACCTGCTCTGAGATAATGGACCGGGCTCCAAGCATGTCTCCTCATCACAGAGCGCGATGCTCAGCTTTGTCAGTAGAGGGCGTAGGAGGAACATTGCAGGAGGAAGTGGGCTCAAGTGCTTCTGGGGTGCCCTGGTTGGCTTTTACTTGCTCCCAGCTATGAGTGTCTGTTAATGGGGTGCCGTGGGAGTGGGGAAGTGGGGGAGAAGGTGATAAAACAGGTGAGGTCAGAGTGCCTGATCCGATCCCTTAGTGACCCCCAGCCCCAGCTTATGCCTCATGACAGGCTTGCTGGGGACTTCCTGGTGAAGATACTAAGTATTGGGGTGGCGGGCTGACCAACTGTGTGCCTATGGATCAGAGGGTTGTTTACTGCTTGCCTGGCATCTGTGGGAAACTCTGGCCTAGGGAACCCATCAAACTCTCTGCCCTCTGGTCGGCTGCCGCCATACCTTCTCCAATTAGGTCTTAACTCCTTGGAAGGGCTCCCCCTCCGGTTTTTGTCCCTCCTTGGGTACTCTCGCTCAGCCCCAGGGCATTCTTTAGAGCAGTGGCTGGCCAACTCCATCTGACCAACTCCATCTGACCAACTGTTTTGCAAATACAGTTTCATTGGCACACAGCCATGCCCATTTATGTAGACATAGTCTCTAGTGTGTAGAATGATTGTGACAGAGACAGTACAGCCTACAAAGCCTAAAAGAGTTACTGTCCGTCCCTTTGTGGAAGAAATTTGCCAACCCTCCCTCTAGAGTTCCCTTTACGTCTTTTAAGTTCTTCTCCCGTCATAGCTTAATCATTTGCAATATTAAACTTCTCCCATTTAAATCACTGCATGGTTTCTGCCTTCAGACTGACAGTACCTCCAGCAATACAAAAAAAATGCTTATGCACAAGGTTATTTATTGCAACATTGCTTGTAATTGTAGAACAATAAAATAAGCAACCTGACTGACCTACCATGGAGATTGTTATCCACACAATGGAGGGATCTGCAGCTATGGAAACAAATTAGATCACCGTGAACTGGTATGGAGTGACTTTCAGGGGATGTCATTAATAGGCTGACCGGATGCAGCATTTTAAACAGGACAGAAAACAGGGTCCTATCCCATTTCAAACAGGACGTCTGGTCTGGTCTGCCTGGTCTCGGGGCTCAATTCAAGGTGTCAGGAGGCTGACCAGACATCCCGTCTGAAATAAGACGAACCCTTGTTTTCTGTCCCGTTTAAAATGGGACGTCTGGTCAGCCTAGTTATTAAGTGAAGAATAAAAAAGCACAAAAGAGTATATGTAGCAGGTCACATTAGAAAGAAAGCTTATTTCTTCAAAAAGAAACGTAGGAAGGGTAAGCCAGGAGTTAATAACATAGTTGCTTTCAGGTGGTGGGTTGGAATGGCATAGAGGAGGAATCAATGCTTCGCTGCAGGTACCTTTTTGTACAGTATTGATTTTAAGACTCTGTTAATGTTTTACACATTCAAAAGTAAAATTAAATCAGCTGTTGTCAGAAAAATAAAAATTGAATGCAAACAGAAACCAATGAACCACATTTCAAATTAATAGCATGACAACATGGAAGAAAATGAAAAGAACTAATTCAAGTAATATTTAAATCAATATTTTAACTAACTACCCAGTCAAAAAATAATAAAAAATAAAATAAAATTTTCTTGGTAGGGTTTGTTTATTTTTGTGGATATATAGAGAGAGCACGGTTACAGCGATTCTGAAATGATTTTGACGTATTGTAGAATTAAGCAAACAAGTAAATACACTGACGTGTTAGGGGCCAGGGTTCTCACTGTGGGGGAAGAGAGATAGAAATATGAAATAGGAGGTGACTAAAAGGAATAGTGAGGCATTTGTTGTCCTGGGATCAGAGTAA
The DNA here is from genome assembly GCA_004026885.1 of Lyroderma lyra. Classification (NCBI taxonomy): domain Eukaryota; kingdom Metazoa; phylum Chordata; class Mammalia; order Chiroptera; family Megadermatidae; genus Lyroderma; species Lyroderma lyra. Next base: position 18,599 of record PVJL010013096.1, on the reverse strand, counting down.
GCGAAACAGACAGTGTGGACACCAAGGGGCCTCATGCTAAACCCTATAAACCCAGGACCGAAATCAACCACAGAGGACGGTCTGAACACACAAATTCCTGACTAAAAGCAGGTCACGGCCACTAGTCACATCCACGGCCGGTAGCCTCCTTGACAAAGGTCCCTCTTTACCTTGAACGAGCCTACGTGTTGTCTTGTTGCATCGAAGGGAACACACCCTGGGAATGTCAGAGTGACCCCTTTTTCCGGACGCCTCGGGACACACCCCGCTGCACCCGAGCACAGACCACAGAACCGCTCACTGCTGTCTGGTTCTCTGATTATTAACTACCCTGAACCCACCCACGTAAAAGGAGCCTGTGTCTCTCCATTAAACTTTTTCCCCAATCCCAGAGATCCCCGCCTTGCCTTCTCCCGCCCCCCTCATCTACCACCAGTGCATTTCAGGGGACCTCCTTCCGGCTCCTCCTGTGATTCCAATGTGTAAAATTCTCCAGAGCATTTTCTCAGTCCGTGGAGATTTTGCTTCCCAGCAGTCGTCGTGGGTTTGGCTCAAATAAACTCATTCAAGTTCTCTGCAGGTTTGGATATTTATTTATTCATTTATTTATTTATTGTATGTGGGTGGTTCCCTGGCTGGGAATCGAACCCAGGCCGCAGCGTTGACAGCGCCAGCGCCGAAGCCTTAAGCCACCACACCACTAGGGAACTCCTGTTTGGATATGTATGTCGACAACAGGTATATAGGTACACATACAGGTGACAGAAAGCTAGAAGCAGTAATACCACAACAGCAGAGAGCAACCAGGGGTCCAGAACTTGGATTTCCAAACATAATTATACTAAAAGAAACGAGCGATCCCTCGGAAATTTCAGGGCTGGAGCAGGTCAAGTTCAAGATGACACTGTATCATCTTCTTTATGGGAACCTTTGAAAAGGCCAGGGACGCTGGCTTGGAGGGACTTCTGGTGGTCAAACTGGGACTGTAGGAGCATCAAATAGCCAGTTGATCTTAATAGATTATATTACCCTCGAGTAAGCAAATAATCTGTTTATGGACTTAAAAATAAGAGCTAACACTATAAAACTTCTACAATAAAACAGAAAGAAATCCTTGCGATTCTGAACTAGACGAAGATTTTTCACATAGGACAGAAAATAAAAATGACAACTATGTGTGGTCCTGGATTGGGAGGAAAACAATTCTATAAAGGACATCACAGGGACAATTGGCACATTTTAATGTAGACCAAGTTTGTGCAGCCTGTGGTCCACAGGCCGCACGCGGCCCAGGACGGCTTTGGACGTGGCCCAGCACATTCGGAAACTTTCCTAACACATTCCGAAAACTATGCACGGGGCTTTTTATCTTTTTTAGTTTATCATCTGTCGTTAGTGTGAGTGTATTGTATGTGCGGCCCAAGACGACGATTCTTCTCCCAGGGTGGCCCAGGGACGCCACAGGGTTGGACACCCCTGACATAGACTGTCAATTAGGTTAATAATCTTGGACCCTTGTTAAATTATCCGAATTGGATGATTTTTACCGTTAGAAAGCACATCTTTGCTATTAGGAGACGCATGAATTTAAGGGTAAAAGGTCACAAATTTCCTCTCAGATGTTTCTATGAAAATACTGCTACTGCTAATAGTAACAACAAATGTGACCAAGTGGTCATTGGTCACTAAGTGAGGGAGTGACATCGGTGCGGCCTTTTCCTCGGCTGCTGGCCACCGTGTGGCTGCTGAGTCGCAGCAGCGTCAGACATTCTGGGAATAAGTTCATGCCCCTTGTTGTTTATTAGCTGTGGCTGTATCCGCTCCTTTATTTTCACCTTTCCTGGTGTTTGGCTAAACGCCATCCAGATGTTACCCTGTTTACTCGTCACAGAAACCACGTGAAGTAGATACTAGTTTCCCTATTTGCACCCCTGGGACAACTGAAGCTCGAAGAGGTTAGTGACTTGCTCAAGGTCATTGTTAGCAATTATAAAGCAGTTAATCTGAACCCGGGGCTCCGGAGTGTTTATTACAGCTCAGCATGGGCCTTGGGGACCCAAAACTGTGAGCACCGACAGGTGCTACCGACTCACAAAGCTCTCAAAGGTTAGAAGGGACAGCCTTAGAGCACCGACTCGGGGGGAATTCAGTAATTAGAAAACATGACTGAATGATGTGAGAACATATGAACACCCAAAGATCTAATGTTCATATTAATATTTTCTTAAATGACCTGTGGTTTGAAATTGTTTTCTTTTCAGCAGACTAGAGATTAGCCCCACGCCTGCACCATTGCTATTTGCTGAGATACATAAATATCCTTTTAAAGAAACTAATATGAGTAAGGTTTTGAGTATTTATGTGTTTTTAAACTTCCTACTATAGAGAGACAGAGAAGAAATTAAAAAAATAATTCCACTGCTATTAAAAAAGGAATATATGAATATAGTTAAAATAGCCACATGTTAAGTTTCTTTTATTTCTTCCATTTAAAAAATATAGTCTTAGAACACACGGTCACATTCTTTTTTAGCATCTGAGGGTGTGGTATGGCCACGTCGCGTGTATGCGTGTGTGAGGATCCGTGCGTTGGGTTTTGTGTGGGTGTAGGCTTCTCCGTGTTGTATTTGTGTACGTGTACGGGTGTGCGTGTGCGCCTACGGCACTGCCCTTTCATAAGTGACATGGTTTCTCCCCTGAGCTTACACACGACTGTCACGTCTGACTGACTGTCAGCACCCAGTGTCGTCGCACAGGGACCCCACCAGCGTTTGCTGAGACGTAACTTCCACTGGCGCGTAACCAGGTTGAACAGATGCACCGTTTTCAGTGGGACAGGAAAGGACGGTCCTGGCCCGTTGCAAAGGGCACACAGGGCCAGCCTACCGACACCTTGAATTAGCCCAGTGAGACGAAGCCTGACCAGACGTCCCGTGCGAAACAGGTCAGGACCGTCGTTTTCCGTCCTGTTGTACCCGGGACGTCTGGCCAGCCCCCGTGTCACACGTTCTGTACATGTGAAAGCCGTGGCGAACAGCGTAGCCTCAGGTTCCGGCGGGTCCGCGACGGTCCCTGGGGAAGCCCTCGGCCTCCCTGGCCTGCTTCCTCACTGCGAACGGCTATATCGCTAGCATCTTCCTGGTCGGGGTCCCCTGCAGAGACCTGGGAAAAGTGTTTTGGGGGACACGTGATTGAATGGGGGGGGGTGGCAGGGAGGAAAGGGGGACAGGACCAGGCTAAGTCAGGATGTGGTCTCACCCCGGGGGTCTAGCTTCCATCTGATGCACAGGGGAGCACCGGAGCGTGCGCTCTGGTGCGTGATTCCCTGCAGGGACGGGCGCTGTGGTGGGGGCTGTCCGCCCTGCTCCTGCTGCGGGCTGGGCCCTCCGGACGGGAAGCGGGGAGCGGGGGGCTCCCACGAGACAACCAGCTGGCACCCAGGCCGATTCCCAACGCCTCCAGCCCTGCCACGAACGATCGCCGATGAGCTGAAAAAAGGAGAGGAAAGGAAAAAGGTCCCAAAACAATGTCACAATGTTTTCAAAACTTGTGCTGGGGCCTCCATGTAAAGCCGTCCCGGGGCGCAGGCTGGACGTGCCTGGTTTGAACAGATGGTTGTGTGATTTCGGTCCCCAGTGCTTACACTGCTGGGGGTGCAGCCCTGTGACTATGTCTTACTTGCAGTGTCGCTCTTGTGCTTTTGTTGTCATTGCCTCTGGTTCTGGAGCCCCCATAGGCTCCTGGAAGGTTCCAGGGCCTCCTGGAAGTTATCAATCACCTGTTAAGACAAACAGAGAAGGAGGGAAGGAGGTATATTGCTCAGGGTAGGCTGGGCTGAGCTGTGGCAACACCCTGAAACCTCAGGGACTAAATGTGACTTCTATCTCGGGACAGTGGTGATGACTCTGCCCCTCAGGGCATCTCAGGGTGCAGCCTGATGGACTGGCACGGCCTCAGGGCTGCCAGGTATGGCAGGTGGTTAAGGTGATGGTCTCAGCGTGATCCCTCTCCCTCTCGCCGCCACCACGGCGTCTCGGTGGGCAGTTCACGCCCCACACAAGGAGGAAAGACAGCACGGACGTCTCCCATCTGCAGTGCAACTGAAGTGACATGTGACTTCTCACCACAGCGGGTCACATGACCGGACCCAGCCAGAGAGGGCCACGGGCTGATCCTACTAGACGTGCGGAGCGCCGGAAGCAGTCCGGCAGGGCCGTGGACTCCCCGGGGCGGGAAGGGTCTGGGATTCCAGCAGGAGCTCTGGGGAAAGAAGTGCCGCGACAAACAAGTCTCCCAGGGTCTTGTCCCCTGTCCCACCCCACACAGACAACCGGCACCTTTCCCGCAGGCCCTGGCTCTTTACGGTCATCTCCTCTTCCAACGGCGTCATCGCTCACAGGAGAAAACCCGAAGTCCCTGCCTCGTGCTCATGTCACCGGATGCTCTAACTGCGCCCACGGGAGGGTCCCGGCACGTCCGGTCACGCTGTGGGGACAGGCGGTGGCGGACCTTCCTGTGCACTCTCAGGGGAAACGAAGGGGCCTCAGTCAGGGGAGGAGACACAGACATTGTCCAACGCCTGCGAACAGCACCGGCCTGGCGCCGAGCGGGGCTCCTGCGGGGTTCCTAGGCGAGGGGGCTGACCGCAACGATGAAAAACAGTTACTTCGACCAAAATTCCTGGAGGCCCAGGGCTGCCTTGCTCTGGCATGCGGGGTGCAGGCCTGAGTGGGAGTTGGCATGGGGCCGGTGGGGGCCGGAGAGGTGGAGCTGGTGAGGAGGAACGTGGGGCTCCACAGACACGCGACCGCCAGGCTCCCAGGCACACGGGGGGCCGCTCTGCGACCATCCAGACGTCACGTTGTCAACAGCGACCGGTACCTCCTGCTTAGGTAGGACACGAAACGGACAGCGTCCCCGACATCGTGGCACTTACTCCCAGCGTCCCCGTGGGAGGTGGGGGCAGGAGAAAGTCATCTGGCGAACGTGACTAATTCCCAAGAGTGCAGCACGGGCTGGCACGCGCTCTGCCCTGCGCCGTGCGACTGCAGCTCTGCATGAGGGGGAGGCTGCGCGCCTTCCACGGCGCATCGGGCGCGGTTACGTGACCGTCGGCCTGATTGTGTTTCTAGGTGACCGAGTCTGGGAGGACGCCAAGGCCATCTGCACAACCACCACAGCTCCCACAGACTCCGCAGGCCATGACGGAGAAGGGGCCAGGGGACTAATGTGTTGTCACCAAGGAGGGGATGCAGAAGGTACCACCGCAGGGGCTCAAGGGACCTTTGAAAACTGGTCCTTGTCCAGGCAGGCACCATGTCCAAAGGTCCACGCAGGTGGCTGATACCAGGAATCTCCGCTCACAGGTGTTCTCAGTGACACGTGGGGCAAGGTCTTAGTTCCATCACGGTCCATCCTGGACAGAGGAGGGTCTTCGAGGGCCATGGCAGGTGCCCACAGAGAGTCCACGAGCCCGGAGTGTGGCCAGGACTGGGAAGCTTTGTAGTGGCCCATGCGTGCATGCCCAGGCTGGGGCAGGCTCTGGGCTACGTGCGCCGGACTCTCAGGTAGCCGGCACCCGGGGGACCTTAAGCTTTGCGCTGGTCGGTTGCCTGGAGAGTTCCGGTTGCTTGTGGGCCGCTGACGGGGCGTCTCCTGTGTTAGGGACACAGTGACGGACTGTCAGAGACCCTTCCCGCGTGCAGCTCGTATTCCACCGGTCCCAGCTAGGCGGGGGGCGGAGACGGGTCAGACATCCGGGGCGCTACCTGCAGTCTCGTGGGCCCGCGGAGAGCTGCCGAGAACCCGTCCAGGTAGAGGGATTGAGGTGGAAGGGGAGGACGGAGTCCGAACGCCATCCGAGCCGCACTCAGAGCAAGAAGGGAGGCGACGTCTGCAGGGAGCTGGAAGGCCAGCTGTGTGGCCGAACAGGGGCGGGGGGCAGCCAGGGGCCTCCCAGCGCGGCTTAGCCAGCCCAGCATGGAGCCAGCAGCACTGACAAGGAATCACATTTGCTCGCCCATGTGGCTCTGGCCCTTATTCTCACCACCAGACCCTCCTCCCCGCACATCCATCAGGGATGCTCCTTAACGCTTGATGACCGACCTCTGCTGCTTCCGTGTTGTCCCTGGCCCCCCGTCAGGTTTAGCTTGTACTGAATCTCAGACTCGTTAGGGGTTTTGATCACTTGGGGTGAAATTCCCACCCTGGAGATTCGTGGCTCTGGGACTTCTTGTCTACCCACCCGGTCTGCATCCTAGTGAACCACACACATCAGCAACCTTGAAGAGGCCTGATTATTTTGTCATGAACCCGTGGCTCCAAGGGCAAGCCTGTTGCTATGGCAACGTGGATGCTCTATCAGGCACACGCTGTCACTCTGCTCTGGGAGTATGGAGGCTCGGCGAGGGGACCATCAGTCTCCTGGGGGACCCCTGTGAGCCAATTACCACAGGGGAGGGCAAAAGGCCTCCGGCACTCTACCCCAGCCGGCCCCTGGCCCGCAGGGCTGCTTCTGTTCCTGCCCTTGGGGACACCTGCAGGGAATCCAGAGGGAATCCAGAGACATCGCCAGGTTTCATCAGGCAGCTTTGAGCCTGCCTCTTGGTCCTCTAGAGAAACCTAAAGGATGACATTTCTCTCTCCTCGCCTGTCTGAGGGTGTGCAAAGCTGGTGGCTCTCCTCGTGCAACCTGGTCCTCTCTCTGGGAAGGCCACACAGGTTTCTGCCCTCGGAGAGGCCTGGGGAGCAAATCCAGCATGCCTCTCCTTTCTGCGTGCATCGGTCTGGGCCCACAGGTCACCTCTACCCCCACGGCCTCACGGCCAGTCCACCCACTTCCACAGTCATCCTCATGAATGAAGTTTTGTGCATCCTTCTGCCTCAGCCTTCCACCCCCCTCCCCTCCTGAATCCAGTTCCACCCTTGCATCGTTTCTCCATAACTAGCAATCACACTGCCCGGACGGTTTGCTGGAAGCAGTCCTGTCTTGTCGAAGTCACCCTAGTCCCCGAGCGCACTCCTCCTCCTGCGGCCCTCTCATGTCCTAACTAGCTCTTTACATCCCTTGTATTTCAGAGTGACAAGGCGGGTCGCTATTTCTATGGGGAATATAATTCATTACAAATAACAGAGAAGTTCAATGGGCAGAGCACTGACTTGATGAAGTAGTGTTCGTCTGCAGATCATCAGAGATCTGGATGTCAATGGGTGGCTGGCATTGGTTGGGGGGCCTGTCAAATTAAGGACTCACATCTCTGTGACTACCTTTGCCTTTCTCTCCCTGATCATAGTCATAACCTCTTGGTCACAATATGGCCACCACAGCCCAGCCATCACGTCTGCAACCCAGGGAGGGTGCCTGCTTCAGGAAAGCAAAAAACATTCTCAGATTCCCCAGTAAAGTGAAGCTCATGTCTCGTCGGCTAGATGTGTGCCGAATGGCCACTTCTTGATGCAAGAGAATCTAGGAGGGCTTAGCTGGCAGATTGAACCCCAGCACAAAATCAGAATTTCGTTAGTAAGAAAGCAAAGGAATCAAGATAGCAGGCACAGAGCAAGTGTTGCCTGCCACCATGTCCCGCTGTCTTGGTGACGACCCTGCTTCTTTGCGTTTGTGCTCTTTGGATATTTTGCTCTACCCGCTGTGGTCATTGTCATCTGCTGGGGGAGGGTCCTCTCTTTCACTGACAATGGGCAAAGAGCTGGCTGAGCCCACTGCGTCCGAGCCTTGACCAGTCTGGATGACACCCAGGTGGGGGGCCTGTCGGACACCATGGCCACGCAGGCGCTCACCTCCCCTACATCCTCCGTGATTTTTCTCTCCATGACAGCCACCTGCTCCCCAAGACACGCCCAGGACAGTGTCCGCATCCATGACGATACCCCTCCCAAGTGACTGACGCCAGCACTTCTCGGCCTGACCGTCACCGCCCCCTTATTCCAGGGGGAGGACCACGAGAAGAAGGATCGCTGGCACTTCGGCATCTTTTGCAGTGCCTGGCCCTCAGCTGCCCCCTGGTCCGTTAACCGTTTCCATCCTGTCCAGCAGGCTCCATAGGCAGGATTTCTGTCCTCGCTTCTACGCCCTGCGTTTCCTGCTTCTGTCTCTACTCCACTGGACTCCCTTATCCCTCTGTTGCTTCCAATTGTCTAAGGTCTATACCCAGAGGAACCCAACTACAAGGGGGACACTCCAAGGAGGGACCCAAAAAAACCCCAGAATGACCTTCTGGAAGTCGGGCCCCGTGGAGCACAGCCCCCCCGCTGGGGGAGTGTTCTAGAACCGTCTGCATCCGGGCACCCGCGGGTGTGGTGGTGAGAGGCCGCGTGCGGCGTCAGTGAGCTGTTTTGGAGACTCTGTCACCGCGTGTGCCCACGTCATGACGGTGACGGACACGGACACTGTGCAGCGTGACGACGCCCCTGCCCACCCCGCGCTGAGTGCTCAGCAGTTTTTCTGTTTTGTTTTTTGTTTTGGGTAGTTCCCTGGCTGGGAATCGTTCAGTAGTTTTTGAAGAAAAAGAACATGCCCCCTGTGCTCCACCCTCCCTACCCACTTCATCTCATCCCCAGTGACTTTTTGTTTATTTGTTTCTCTGGATAAAAAAAAAAGTCCTCAAAGCAAAATGTTTTGCTGATGTGGAAGAGGTGACACAAACGAACAAACAAATGGCAGAAGCTCTAAAAAGCATCAAAATGGACGCGTTCAAAAACTGATCTGAGCCGTGGACAAAGGGTCTCAGTAGGTGCAGTGCATCCAGCGGAGGGTACTTTGAAGGTGGCTGAAGTTTAAACGTGTACACAATTTTTCATAAATAAATTCTGATTTTTTGGGGGGGATCTCCCCATGTAAATGTAATGGGGATACAAGAAAACGGAGAGTAAGCCAGACTGTCTGTAGACAACCTGCTAAGAAAACACAGTAGTAGACGCACCCGACAGGCATCGGCCCTCCGGGAAAACGCGGCCACTTTAACGACCACCCTCCCAATACCCAGCATGCTCCGTGGCAGAGCGGGCTGTTGGGAATTGTGTTCCTCTCCTCAAGCCTCATGAAGCGAGCTTTGAGGAGACCACTGGCCTGGGCACTTGGCCGTTGTCCACTGACCCAGACTGGGGAACGTTCCGGGTGAACACGTGGGCCTGGCCGAGTGCATCCCCGGAGAGAGCGGGGCAGAGTGGGGAGGGGCCGCGGATGGGAAGGCGGGCCAGCACATGCTGGGATGTTAAAAGGAGAGTGAAAATTAAATGCCAACGGCACGGAAAGAAATAAAGAATAATCTTGTACTTAGGGACTTTGGGGTGGGCTTCATGTAGTCTGGACTCTGAGGACTGCCCCCCGGAGGACATCCGGAGAGGAAGGGCCTGATACTCTATTTGGAAGGAGCAGTGAGAGCCCACTGGGGCGGGGAGAGAGGAGGAAAAGTTGGATTGGTAGGTGGGGGTGGGTCCAGAGGGGTGCCAGCACCAGGGGGCGGAGCCACAGGTCACGGGAAGTTCATGTACTCAATGATTTCTGAGGAATTGAATGATTCTTGAGCATATGAAAGCTTTCACTTATTTCCCTTTTAAATGGCGAGAGGGCCGAAGAATCCAGGCCAGACCTGTAAAACGAGGGAGGGGGTTAAGAAAACTTAGGGAGACTCACAGGGGTAGAGCAATCCCGGTCCCTTTCTCCCCAAATCCTAGAGACACATGACTGACACGTTTGGGTTTTCTAGAATAAAATCTTTAAGGTTAGGTGGGATCTTCAGGGCTTCCAAAGTTTGTCCTTTGTGGAAGCCGGCTGGAGTCTCTTGCCTGGGTATACCAGGGAGGAATGCAGGTTACGTCTCCCGCAGACTAGGGTATCGGCTGGAGGTACCCCCAAGGACACCAACGACCCTCCATCAACATACCTGCTCACCTCTGTTCCATCCCGCCAGCCTGCAAAGCTGTTTTTTGTTTTGTTCTGTGTTTTAGGAAGCAAGGCAGCCAGATGTGATAAGCGCCTGTACCACCAGGGCAAGTTCGCCTGGAGGTTACATCCAGGGTATCCGTGGGAGACAAGTCCCTGGGGCGGGTGCAGGAGGACCACACATGTCTCCCCATGGAGGGTAACTGTTCTCTAAAAGGACTTGCTCGGATTGAGTCAAGACGCCCAAAACGGCAGGCCTGACTTGGCCTCAGCCTGCCCTGGGAGGGGTCAGCAGGTGAGGGTCAGGGGGGAGGAAGGAGCACGGGTCACATTGCCAGCGCCCCAACGCCTCATCTACCCGTTTTCCCTTCCTCTAAACTTGGCAGAGGTTCAGCAGATTCTCAGGTTTGGCCACCGTCACCCTGTGTGCCAGGCGCTGCACAAAGGCTCCTCGTGCCATCTTAGAGAAGGATGGAGCAAGAGTTCGGGAAATTTCTCAAGGTGCGGGCACTGGGGCGCAATCCGAAGTCGTGGGAAGGTCAGGAACTTGGGGTCAGGCCGGGGTTAGCAGCTTGGTGACTCGGAGCGAGTGGCTGGGACTCCCCGAGCTGACTAGGAAGGGCCCCGTGGAACCCTGCACGGCTTCTTGTCAGGATCCCAGACGCTCACTGTCAAGATCCTGGCGCCAGGCGAGGGCTCCATGCACGGCAGCCATCATTCTTGGCCAAGTGCGGGCGCATCCTCCCGGGCGCGCCTCCCGCAGGACCCCCGGGGACCCGCCCCCGCGGCGCTGGCCTGGCAGGTGGCCCAGCACCTCGGTGCCCACGCCCCGCAGCGGGTGGCCGGGCTAGGGTGTCCCCCCGGGGAGGGGGTCGCCTCCCTCCGTCCACACGCCCATCGCAGGTGAGGTGTCCGACCCCTGCTGCGGGGACCTCAGGGGAGGTGGAGGCGCGCGGCGCTGCCCGCGGCCGGGCGCGGGGTCCCGGGGGCGCCCCCTCCCTCGCCAGCGTTCGCCCCGCGGGCTGCGCGCTCTGCGGCCGCGAAAACCCGGAGCGGCGGATCGGAGCGCGCCCGCAGCCCCGTCCTCCGCGGTCCGGCCGCCGCGCCGGGCATGCTCAGTGCCGCCGCCGGCCGCCAGCTCGCGCTCCCGGGTGGGGGGCGGGGGCGAGGACGCCGGCGGCGGCGAGCCGGCGTCTCCCGCCGCCCCCGGTCGGTGGCAAACTTCGCGGCGTCCCCCGCGCTCTCCCGGACGAGCCTGGTACCCTGCGAGTCACATCGCATCCGACCCCCCGCGTCCCAGCCCGCATCGTGACGCCGCCGCCCCCTGCACACCAGCCCCGGACCAACAGGTAAACTGCTGGGGGGCGCGCGGGGGGGAGCCCCGGACGCCCGCGCGCCGGCTGCCCCGGCGGGCGCTCCCAGCCCACACTCCTCACCCCGCTGCCCCGGTCCCCGGAGGGGCCGCAAAGGGTTAAGCCGGCCCCGCGCCACAGCGGGCACGGCCCCCTCCGGCCGCCGCGACCGCCAGCTGCGCGCCTCGGCGCCTGCCCGGAGCCGCCGCCGCGCCGCCGGAGCCCCGCGGGCGCCCGGGAGACCCCCGCCGCCCGCCGCGCGGCCTCCCGCAGCCCGGCCAGGCCTCTCTCCCTCCGCCCCGGCCGGGTCCTCGCCCGGGTGGCGGGGTCTGCGGGGTGTGCGGGGCGCGGGGGAAGGCTCCCCGGCCAGCAGGCGGGGGGCGGGGGCGGGCCGCTCCTCAGTGTCTCTCGGGGGGCCGTGTGTGTGTGTGTGTGGGGGGTCACCCTGGCCTGGGGCGAGCACTTGGGCCACCCGCCTGGGTGCCGAGAAAAGTTTTTCCCCCCTCCCCCGGCGCCCCTCCCCCACCCCCCGCCGCGCGCCCGGCTGGGGTGGGTTTGGGTCCATTGGTGAAGAAAGTCACACGTTCCCATCCGCGGCTCCTCCCCCTGGGGACAGGGTTGGGGGGGCGGGCGCGGGAGGCGGGCGCTGCGGAGGACCCAGGCGGCCCTCCAGCCCCTCGCCCGCCCCCGGAGCGGTGCGTGCCGGGGCCCCCGCGCAGCCGGGCGCCCGCCGAGGGCTGTCCCACCCGTGCGCGTCTGCGTGCCTGGCGGCGGCCGCATCCAACCTGCTTTTCTCCTTGCCTGCAGCGCCACGGCGAGCTCGCGAGCGAGGCGGGGGCCGCGCCGGAGTCTTGTCTGCAAAGTGCTGCTCCCTGGTGCTCAGAGGCGGCTGCTCCAGCTCCAACTCTCATTCATTTCGCCGGTTAACATGAGAGATCATGGCCGCCTTCGGGCTTCTCAGCTATGAGCAGAGACCACTGAAACGCCCCCGGCTGGGCCCGCCCGACGTCTACCCGCAGGACCCGAAGCAGAAGGAGGTAGGCGAGGGCGCCGGCGGCCTCCCCGGCGACCGGGGCCGCGCTCCGCAGAGCCGACCCGGGGCCAAGTTGGCCCAGCGGGCAGCGGCGGCGCCGCGCGGGGGGAGGGTCAGGGAGGGGACTGGCGGCGGAGGCCGGGCTGGGGGCCGGGGGACCCCCCCGGCGGCGGAGGCAGAGCGGCTGTCGGTCCCCGCGCTCCCCTGAGACGCCTGCTCATCGGGCGCAGGGTCGCTTCTCCGCTACCGGGCCTGGCGCGGCGTCGCCGGGCGCTCCTCTGGGTCTTGGCCGAAACCCCTCCTGCCGGCTCGTCCCCCGCTTCTGCCTGCTTTATTTTTCTCCCCGCCGCGACCGTAAATCCTCGTAAACTTTTTGAAAAATGTTGGAATGCAGTGCCCCCGACTCAGGTCTGGCGTTGGGCTCCTGCTGGGGCAGGGACGGGGTGTGTGTGCGTGGGGTGGGGGGTGCGGTGGGGGGTGGGGACCTATGCTCTCCAAAATGTCCAGTTTGGAGCGAAGTCGTTCTTATGGAAGTGCTAAATATTTAGCCCTTCGAACGTACTTCTTTCTGTATCCTCTCTCCCCTTTAAAAATCTGTATTACGGGGAAACCCTGATTTCATCGCTGGAGGCGATTGGCTTCATTCGCGGAGGCTGTTTTGTGTACGTAGAAGCAGTCGGGGTACCTTGGAAGGGGGAAGGTGCGGGGATGGCTTATTTCTTTGAATGAAATGGGATGGGAGAAACCTTGACTCTTGCACTAGCTACAGTGGCTTCGATGACTAGAGAAACCATGGTATTTTGTGGCCATGTCTGTCTGTCGGTAGTTAACAAGTAATTATGTAACAAATCGCCAGTTGTAATGATCACCCTGGGCTACACAATTTGCCCAGGGATTGGCCTTTTATTTATTTATTTAGTTAGTTTTAAGAGCACCTGCTACCAGCTGGGCTTTCTGAGTTGGCCCGTTGAAGCCCACCCATCCTCTGTGTTCTTCAGCTAAACACGAGTTGAGCACATTTCAGAACTTCTCTTTCTGGGAATCCAAAAATCCGTTTGAGGAGTTTACGGCCCAGGAAGGGCTTTGTAAAGAAGGCGAGGGGAGAGCTGTAAGACTTCCCTTTGGATAGATGTGTCTGTTTCCGTAGTAGAGGAAGAATGTTCTGGTTAAACTGTTTTTGTTAGCGTTGCAGTAAAGGAAGGGGTGATAACTCTTTGTGGAGGGTTAGCCTATTAAAAATGCGTTTGAGCGTCCCCGGGCTACTTCAGCATTAAGCTGGGAGGGTTTCACAGGTGGTTCTCATGGGGACGGGCGTTTTGATGAGATTTCGCAGCTCTTTCCCACCCATTTTTCTCCCTGCTCCTCTGAGAATAAAGCTAATTGTTAAGGTCTGGAAATAGCAGACGCCAAGGACCACGTGGAAGGAAAGTTAATAACTTAAACGTGAGTGTCAGAACATTCTTAAACCTTTGGTTGGGACTGGACGGCGGTCGCTGACCTTTAATCATCTGGTAGCTAATTGCTGCATCATTCCAGAGGGCAGTGTACGTGATAGGATCTTCCCAGTCTAGGAATGCGGCCTGGGATGCATGTGGGCTGAGATGAGGTCAGCACTCATTCAGGAGAGTCAGAAAAAATAATTTGGGATTTTGGGATCTCTTAACTGTGTGTGGAATTCCAAAACCTCAAGCAACCTTGGAGTGTGCTTTTTTTTTTTCTTTTATAATTTTCTTTTGACAAAGGGAAACTGAGGCCCAGGAGAGCTACTTCATCAAGGTGTGTGGCGCCGGACCACCGAAGCAGTGTTTATGTCAAGGCCAGTACTGTGTTCAGGGTGACTGACGCCGCCTTTAGGCCGCGAGGGTGGTGGTATTACTCCTTTTGCCTCCAGCAGCCGTGTTTCCTGTCGGATTCCGTGTGACGGGGGCCATGGTCACGGTCACGTTCCGTGTGGAGCACGTGCGGGGCTGTTGTGGGCTGGCTGTGGTGAGCCACCTTTCACAAGCTGCGGTTCCTCCCTGTTCTTCCTGGGTCTCCTGTTCTTTCATTCTGATGTTTTCCTTAAATTAACTTTCTCAAGGAACTTTTTAGGTTTCACATAGACACGTGAAATCCTGGACTGGATGTGATTATCCTGTGAAGTGTAAAATGGGCTGTAAGTTGTGCAGACGCCCATGTGATACGCGTTAAGACAAGACCGACCGTGACACGTGGACGTGTAAAACGCTCATCGGGGCAGCTGTTCCAGCGGAGACACGTGTCCCGCATTGCGGAAAACGCCCACCTGACGGCCCCCAAGCTGGACGGACCAGGAGTTCACAGATGGCGCAGCCTGCATGTACCTGTGTGGCCTTGGGCGAGGGGCACGACGTGTCATTTGTGAATTAGGACACACGTGCTTTTCTGAGGCCCCGGTTCTAAGGCGGCCCCGCGTTTCCGTGAGAAGAACCCGCGTCCTGGTAGAAGCTACCCTGGGGACGGCGGCCGTAACTCTTGTCGTGAGCCAGCGCTGGTTCTAGAGAGCAGCTCCCAGGTGGGATCGAACCTTTGAACAAAGGCCCCTGGCGGGGGAGTGGGGGGCGGGGCAGCTGGGAGCTTTACTTTGCTGATGCCGGTGCTAGTCTTCGGACACTGCGGGTGTCTGCAGGCCTTTCTCACAATACTGCGTTCTAATTCTCGTCTTTCTGGAAACACGGACGGTCTTTGAGGCTTGAGAACAGGCCATCAGGAAACGAAGACCCCGCCCTGATCCTCCCTCCTCCCTTCCACCTGTCGGGACCTCTGTCTGGTCTAGCCCAGCTCCCAGAGACGTTTCCAGGGGGTTCCCTGCGCATCGGGCCCACCAGTGGGCCCCCCTTGTTTTCTGCTGTCGGGCTGGGTTCTCTGCCCGGGAACTCGCATGCGCGCTACCTGGACACCTGTCCGCCCCCCACTCCCGCTGGCCCGCCCTGCTCCTCGCCCCCGAGCCTGCGGTGTGGGCTCTGGAGCCGGCAGGCCTGGGTTCGAATCCCGCCTTTGCCGCTCACGTGCTCCTGTCCTCTGCATCCCCTCCTGCAGAGCAGGGCTGGCCGAGCGACGGCCCCGCCCCCCACAAGGCGCCGGGCAGATTCCATAGGTCACACTCGTCGGACACTTAGACTAGGGTCTGGCACGGATTCGGCCCCCCCATAGTGGCTGTTAAAAATTCCCGTCCGGCCTGTCCCTGCTTCTTGGTTTAGGTCGCAGCCCAGCGACCTCCGTGGGGGCCTTTCTAGGACGGGTGTTTGTGTGTCAGTTGTGACTGTTGGCTCGCCTGCCGCCACCCCCACTGAAGGGTCTGTTTCAGGCCTTGAGTGCTGCTGCAGGCGTCACTCACGTCCCTGGCGGAGCGTGGGACTACCTACCGCGCAGCCCTTCCCTTGACAGCCACATGGGAGGCCACAAGGCTGACGGCACAATTCAGCTCCAGCGGGGAGGCCTCGGACCCTGGCGTAGAAGAGGCCCACAGCGCTGAGGGGGAAACGTTTCCGGGGAGTCAGTCCCTTAGGAAGTCGGCTGGGGCCGTAGTGGGGTTTCCGGGTGTCAGGAGCCCTAGGGCCCCACTCGCAGAGTCCCGGGGGGGAAGGACGGCCTGGTGTGCAGAGTGGAAGCTGCCCCCCCCCCCGGACATCGTGACACAGGAGGGGGTGGGGGCATGGAGGTGGCTGGTGGGCTCGTTAGTGGACAACCCAGCATGGCCGGGAGGCTTGTTAGAAACAGGTGGCGGGGTTTTTCGGAGTCTGAGGTGGGGCCCCATCAGTTGCATTTCTAACAGGATCCTCGGGGTTCTGGACCCCGCTTTGAGAGCCCTGACCCAGGGAGGAGAAGCAGCCCGTTCTGCAGGGGCCTGGAATGTTCTGCTGAAGCAGGTGGCGCCAGGCTAGACACTTGGGTCTGGCAGAAGTTGGCAGTTGTTTGGTTTCGGGTTCGGTGGGCTTTTCCCAGACGATGCCCCTCTCTGAGCTCCGGTCTCAGGGAATGGGTCAGGCGTCTCAGTGCCCGTCCAGTGGCTGCCCGTTGCACTTGGCATAAAGCCCGAGTGCTCACTTAGGCCGTGAGGGGCCCCCCCCCCCGCCCCCCGGCCTGGCCCCATCTCACTTAACCTCAGCCCGCAGCCAGACCCCCCGGGCCTGCACGAGTCAGGTCCCACCGGGGCAGGGGGTTCATGTCCCTGCTTTGCAGGGTTGCGGGAGGATAAGATGAGATTTGCATGGTGCCTGGCACGCAGACAGCGCTCAGTGCAGGCCCACCGCTGCCGGAAGTCTGACCCCTCCCCGTGAAGCGACCCCAGGGCTTCGGGTGTAGCAGGACGGCACCTGCAAGACCCTGTCCTTCTGATCCGGCCTCTGGACCTGGAGCCACCCATTCCTGCCTTGCTCCGCCCCCTCCTGGCTGTGCAGTGAGACCCCTGGTCACTTCTTTTCCTTCCAACAGGTCCAGCGTATATGTGTCTAGATTGCTGTCCCTTTGGTCATGTTTCCTGTCCCTTGACTCTTAGGGATTCCCTCGAAGGGAAGTAAGTCTTCCTCGTACCCCTCCTTCCTTACCCTTGACGGTTCATGCTCCTGTGTGGCCAGGTGTCATGGTGCTCGTCACCGCCTGAAGGTGCACTCTCAGGTCGCTTACTCTCTCTGCACGGGCTGTCCCCCCGTGCTAGGGTGCCCAAGAACAGGGGCCTGTCTGTGGGGACTGCACCTGCCCTCTGCCAGGGGCCTGGGCTTGGAGCAGGCGCTCCCTACGTGGTTCTGGAAGAAATGAATGAAAGCAGGAAGAACTGCTGTGAGCAGGCTGGAGTGTGCGGTGCTGGACTGTCCGGTGCGTGCTTGCTTTTGGCGGGGACTGTCTTCACCCGTCAGACGCTCATTTTGGAGGCGGCAGGGGCGCAGGAAGCCCTGGCTCAGAGGACCTGCTGCTCTCACAAGTGCTGCCACCCAAACTTGGGGGCCCAGGAGGAGGAGCCCAGGAAGGAGGTCGTCATTTCTCAGGCCGGGGTCTGCCGACACCTGCCGCAGAGACCAAGCTGCTTGTTAAGGAGGCAGATACGGTGCCCCCCGCCCCCCATCTGCTGAGTCAGGGTTTCCGGGGAGAGGGTGAGGCGTTTGCATTTTTAAAGCAGGCATTCTGGGTGATTCCGAACCACTTGAAGTTGTAGCACCATCGCTTTGGTTCTCATCTTTTTATCTGTAGAGAACGACATAGACCGGACTCCCCCTTATTCCTCTCTGCTCCCCGCTATTTGTTGTATTAGAATCTCGAGACAGTACTGGCACCTTCGGGTACCAGGTAGCGCACGTTGGCTCAGCTGCTCGGGCCCCCAGACTTCCAGCAGCCGAGGGTCCCGGCGCAGGCTTGGCGTCTGTCAGCTGGACGGCGTGCACAGCAGGGTCTTGGGCGGCCCACCGCTGCCTCCTGCGTGCACCGTCTGAGCTGGGGCACCGGCAGCAGCCCTTGCTTTGCCCCTGGAGAACGTTCCCTGGACTTGTTCGGGGCTGCACTTTTCTGCTGGACTCGGGGTCTGGGCTCTTCGGGGACTCCTGCAAAGCCGTAGAAGCAGGAAGTAGTCTGTCGGGTTAGTTCCCCCGGGCTGGCACCTGTGGACGTGAAGGGTGATCCTAATTTAGGAACTTGGGGGACCAGGGAGTGAGGTCTGGAAGGCCACCTGTGGCGACTGGGCCTCAGCAGGGGACGGTGGGATGGACAGAGTCTTGGGCAGTGCCTCGTGAGGCTGGTGTGTGCGCGTCCCCAAGAAGCCGGAGCTGGGGTAGGAGAGCGGGGTGTGTCCCTGGGATGTCTTTCTCCCAAAGTGCTCTCGTCCTGAGCTTCTGCCCCCCGCGTGTGAGGCTCCTTGGGGAGGTGGGGGGCTCCCCCGGAGGAGCGAGCACGATGGCCCGATCTCCGCAGTCATGTTTCCCCAGCAGCCGCGAAGGAAGCCACCAACTTGGCCTGGAGAAGCCGGGCCTCGGGGTGTGGGCGGGGAAAGCCCGGTGCAGGGCGGCAGTGCCAGTGCGGAGGGAGGTGTCCGCCCCCCAGGAAGGGACGAGGGGGATGTGCGGACTTGTCACTCTCTCGGGGGTGGTGACCAGCGTTGGTCACGGCAGCCTGTGTACGGGGAAGTTACAGAAGAGCGTGGTTCTGCGTAGAAATGCCAACCTGCGTGGCCCGCAGGGGTGATCGGCCACGTGCAGACCACCCGGTGTCCTACGGATGGGCTTGGGGGTGAGTTCTGTGTTCTTGTTCTGTGCTGATCTGTGTCCCGGGCTGTAACAGTGCGCACGGCCATTGTCGCTGGGGGGAGGCA
>PVJL010013095.1:0-33803 GCA_004026885.1 Lyroderma lyra | reverse complement strand
GCTTTGGGGTACTTTTAATGTCCTTACGGCTTAGTGATAACACCCCAGGAAGAGGAAAGGGGTAAAAGGAAGCCGGGGACGAGGACTGCACTCCTTACCCTGCAGAGAAGAGTTCTCGTTCGCGCCGGGAGACTCGGCGAGGTAGCTCCGAAGCGGTTGCAGCTGACAGGCGTGCTCTGGTCTGTACTGACACCATTTCTGGTTGTACACTGGTTAACGGGCATTTGGGCATCCGACTCAGTCTCGCATGAGGGGAATGAGAGTGAGTTTCTCAGGCCTGGGGAGGACCTGGAACATGGTGACTCAACTGTGGTTAGGACCTTTGGGGTTCTGTTTAACTCCTGCTGATTGTACGTCTTCCATTTCTCAATCTACTGTTTTTATCAGTAATAAGTCTATTTTGGAGAGTAGAAGGATTGGCATCAATATTATCTGGTATTATTGAAAAAGAATTTCTTAATGAATAAACATATGAATTGTTTAAACATGTCATTGTGAAGGTGGCATTTGAATCTTAATTTTATAGTTTCTGCCAATTTCTCTCATCCTTACTGTATTGGCCAAACTTGTTCTATCACCATCTATCTATAAAAAACTGAAATAAAAGCAAGCAAGAGATGCATAATACATGGGCTGTCCCCCCCCACACTTTATTGAGGCATAATTAACAATTAAAAATCATATATATTTAAGGTGTGCAACTGGATGATTTGATATACATATTCATTGTGAAATAATTACCACAATCAAGCTAATTAGCACATCCATTACCTCACAGAGTTACCATACTTATTGTGATGGGAACACTTAAGATCTACTCTCTTAGCAAATTGCAAGTATACAACATAATATTGTTGATTATAGTCTGCGTGTTACACATTAGAACTCCAGAATTTATTCATCTTGCGTAATTGAAACTCTGTGGCCCTTGACCAACGTATCATTTCTTCTCCCTGCAGTCTCTGGCAGAACTAATCCCTGCTGCTAGTCCCTGCTTCTCCTGTAAGTCTGACATGAGATCACACAATCTTTGTGTTTCTCTGTCTGGCTTATTTCACTTAGCATGATATCCTCCATCCATCCATGGTGTCACAAATGGCAGAATTTCCTTCTTTCTTATGGCTCAGTACTATTCCACACGTGAGCGTGCACGCATATATATGTATGTGTAATCACATTTCTTTCTCTGTTCACCTGCTGATGGATCCTTAGGTTGTTTTTATATCTTTATTGTGAATAATGCTAACACGAACATGGGAATACAGGTATCTCTTTGAGATTCTATTCATTTCCTTTGGATAAATACCCAGGAGTGTGATTGCTGGGTCATAAGGTAGTTCCATTTCAATTTTTTGAGGAACCTTCATACTGTTTTTCATGATGTCTGCACCAGTTTACGTCCCACCAACATTGTACAAGAGTTCCTTTTACATCTCCCCAATGCTTGTGATCTCTTGTCAGTCTGCTGACAGCATTCTCAGAGGTATAAGGTGATACCTCATTGCAGTTTTTGATTTTCACCTCTCAGATGATTAGTGAAATAGAGTACCTGTTGGCCACTAGTGCGTCTTCTTTTGAGAAATGTCCATTCAGGTCCTTTGCCCATTTGTAAATTAGGTTATTAGGTTGGAGGTTTTTTTTTGTTTGTTTGTTTTTTTGGTCTTTTTTTGTTGCTGTTATTAAGCTGTATGAATTCTATTTTGGGTATTAACCTCTTAGCAGGTAGAGCTTGCATGTGTTTTTCCCATTCCACATGTTGCCTTTTCATGCTGTTGGTTCTTTCCTTTGCTGTGCAGAAACTTTTGGTTTGATGCAATCCCGCTTACCTATTTTTGCTTTTGTTGCCTGTGCTCTCGCTGTCACATCTAAAAAAATCATTGACATGGACCATTTAATTTTTGGAAAGCAGAATAAATGGAGTTTCATGATAATTGACTTCTGCTTTGAAATCATATGTCTCTTTCCCAGCTCCTTCAGGATAATGGTCTTTCATCTGAGAACCGGGAGAAGGATAGCAGTGACCCAGTTTGTGGTAATATCATGTGCATGAGTGTATTGTGCATTGTTACACTGCATTAGAGTATGGTGATGGCTCTATTTGAGCACAAGGGACATTTTCTGGAATCTCTGCAATGTGATTGGAGAATATTACTGTGCTGTATATGGACTTGCCTCAAGTACTGCAGTTAAACACACTTGTGCACATGCCCGCACACACACCACACACACACACACACACACACACACACACACACACACAACTTCCACTAAAATGTAATAACTTTAAGTGGAATGATGCAGTTCTGGGTATTGCTTCCTTTTCTTTTTCTTCCAATCATGTCCCCCTAAGAATTGCTCAGAGGCACTGAGAATGTAAATTGTAGGGCTATCAAAATTTTATGGGTCTCTTTTGCCAGGTATGGGTCCAAGCAATCTCCTTAACATTTTTGGTCAGAAAAGGCCCTCCTGATTCTTACTGTATACTTCAGCTGTTTGATAGCGCATGCGATGAAACACGCAAACTGAGATGATCCGGATAGAATCTCAGGCGCTCCCAGCATGTGGGCAAGGGCAGTAATGATGTGAGACCCTTCCTCTGCTGGATGATTAACGAGACTCATTTTGTACTCCTTCTTCTAATGTGTCCTTTCTCTTTTGGGCCAGCTTTAGACAAGTGATTTGATGGCTGGCTTATTAGTTGCAGGATTTAGGTTGTAGGTTTAAAATGTTCATCGGTAACCTCTGGGTTTGAATAACAAGCATGTTCACATCTTTTGACAGAGAGATTGTGTCCCTCCCCACATGCTCTTAATCTGGGGTGACGGGTATTCTCATTTCTTCCGTCCCCCCATGTCTCCCCTGCAGTCTGGATCAGTCTGTATGGCATGGGCAAAAACATAAATGGGGAACTGTGGAAGAAATGAAAAGCAAGAGTGTTCTCAGTACCTTAGGCCAGCGGCATACGGGGTAGGCGAATAGTTGCAAATGAGCTTTGGGGTTTGAATTCTGAAGCCAAGGAACGGTTGCAGTGTGTCCTGACACACGCGTCTCACTGCTTTTGGTGTCAGCCCAGTGGCCCATCCTGCCCTGGGGGTACCACACCCCTGGGCTTGTGGTTTGAGATACTCCTCTTCCTTATTTCTTCTGCCCTCTCTCCTGGTTTCTGAAGTTGAAGGTTTTACGGACAGTCGGTTCTTTTGGGTCCTGCTGGATATAGTTGGGGAGCTTGTGGTGTCAGGAATCCTGCCCAGAGAGAAGTGGGATTCTTGGGGCCGGCCTGCTGTGTTAGTTGTGTAGCCTGTGTCTAGACACGAGCCAGTCAGTGAGGGAGGAGGAAGAGGTTATACTGCGTTTGGAAGACCTGTGGGCAGATACATTGAAACTTTGGGAAGATAGGCAGAATTTATTTAATCATATAATGATGCTGGTGAGTGGAAATGATCATCTTGGCCTACTGCTTCTGCTTCAGAAAGGCCCCCTGCCATGGGGGCTGACCTGGACCAGAGCAGACTTCCAAACCTGCATCTTGAGGCTGTGCTATTCCTTTGTCCATTCACTTGCTGGCTCATTCATTCATTCATCACTCCATCCATTCCATTTCAGAATTCATTCATTCAAGAAACATTCATTCAACATTTACATAGAAGAGCTTGAGCTGGGCACTTTCGATGCAGAGACAAAAGCCACAGTTCCCCCCCTCACAGTCTAAGAGGGGAGACAGAGGACACAGACAGATGGCTGGTTACAGTAGAGTGGTACTTTGCTGAAGGGAAGTGCATGGCTGTGTGGAGACACAGAAGAGGTGTGTCCCACACAGGTGTGGAAATGAGGCCTCAGCTGAGCCTCAGTGGATAAGTGGGGGACAACCTGGGGAAGAATGTGGGGAATGGCCCTGTGGGCAGTGGGATAGTATCACCGTCAGTGATACTCACCATCAGGTAGCAGATGCTGCTTTTCCCAAATATCTTTTTTCTGCCTTCAGACTGCCCAGAAGAGACTGGGGACTGACTGCCTGGGCTCAAGTTTTTTGCATGCTCACTGAATTCACCTGACAATTTTGAGTCTTTTTTTGCTCTGGTACTTGTTTAATTCTCAGGAAAGTACACGGAGGCCACAACTCAGCTCAGGTCTCAGATGTGTGTGCTATTGGCATAGACACTTTTCAGAAGATTTTGCTTTTCTTTTTAAGGGAACTCACAGCAAGCTTTGTAATGACATCATTCTGGTTAAAGTAATCGCGATTAACTGATAAAAGCTTGACTCGTCTTTGGGATTTCCTGCTAAGACTTGTATTCAGTGGAGAGACCCGAGGTCAGAGACTGTTTATAAAAGTGCTTGAAAGGGAATTGTTAGAGATGTTCTAACAAAATGGAGTCAAGTTCACCGGCCTGGCCCACCTTGGATTCTTTCAGACTGAGCGGATGGTGTTTCACAAAACACAGTGCCCTGTCTTTCATCTTGCTCCCCCAGTACAGTGTTCTTTTGTTTGCCAGCTGTAAGCTTGTATTTTTACTTGTGACTTTGTCAAGATGACCGAGAGGCCTGAGGTCTTGCTTATACCACAAACAGCAGATACTCTTTCTGACTGTCAGAGAAATTGCCAAAGGTAAAGGGACCTTTTCCAATACCACTCTTTGGAAGCTGGGTCTTTGTTCCTTTCTTTTCTGATATTAAAAAAAAAAAAAAAAAGGAGGCCTGAGGTTTAAGCATTGTCACCTCCCATCAAGTCCTGGATCTCAGTGATAGACAGCTATACTCCTACACCTGAAACTTGTGTTTCAGTGAGCTTTGGTGGTAAACACGGAGTGACAGGAGGTGGCAGGTGGGTGACTTATGCCTTACTTGATGCCTGCTCTGAAAATTCAGTGGCCCTGAATTTTAAACAAAGGTACCTGACATATGTGGAGGCAGGAAGAAACTGTCCAGATCAGATAAAGCTTTTTAATGGGTTAGGAGTAGGGGATTTGGAGAAGGGAACTGAATCAACAGGTAAGGGCACTTAGAGCATACATGGAGACTGACTTCAATGCCATTCCTGTCAGACTCAAGGAGTTGAAGGTGGGGATGGTAAGGGAGCGACATCAATGTGAAATGTGCTCATTGGGATCAGACAGATCTGGATTCAGATCTGGTTATTCCACTCATGAGCTTTGTCATTTTAGACAGATTACTTAACCTCTCTCTGTTCATGTCTTTTTATATAAAATGGTAATTTCAGGATGCATATTAAAGACTAATTAGTGTTGAGATAAATAAAAAGAGGGATGTACAAAAATTACTACAGTGCCTGATACTCAACAAAGGATACTTAGAATAATAGGAAATATTAACTGGAAGGTGAGATATCTAGGTAAGATAGGACTGAAGCAGGTGACCCCTCGGACAGTGGGAAAACTTTGTAAGGTAATTGACCACACAACTGAACTTCTTCCCTTCAAAGTCAATGTTAATAGCAATGAAAACAACAGTTAACAACAATTTAGATTATAGTAGGATTCTGGTATTACTAAATGATACGACTGAATCACCAGTGCTCAAATTGCTGTCCAACATCCATTCCTCCATTTTCCCTCTTGGGGCCTGAGCTTGAAACCTAATTAGCACTGCCTTCCTTTCTTGGGCTCTAAAACCCTTTTATTAGCACCATATGTTCGCATCAATGGATGCAGAAAAAGCATTTGACAAAAGCCAGCATCCATTTATGATAAAAACTCTCAGCAAGGTGGGAATAGAGGGAACATACCTCAACATAATAAAGGCCATGTATGTTAACATCATGTGCCAACATCATGTGCAACAGAGGGAAGATAAAAGTGCCCTCCTTAAGATCAGGAAGAAGACATGGATACCCACTTCCAGCACTTTGATTCAGCAGAGTATTGGACGTCCCAGCTGTAGCAATCAGACAAGTAAAAGAATGAAGGACATCCAAAAGGGAAAGGAAGAAGTTAAACTCTCATTATTTGTAGATGACGTGATACAATATATAGAGAGAGTCCTAATGATTCCACCAGAAAACTGTTGAGATGATAAATGAATTCAGTAAAGTCACAAGATACAAAATTAGTATTCAGACATCAGTTGTATTTTGTATACCAATAACATTATCAGGAAGAGAAATTAAGAAAACAATGCCATTTACAATTACATCAGAAAAGTAACATACTTAGTAATAAATTTAACCAAGGATATAAAAGACCTGCACTCAGAAAACTGTAAAACACTAAAGAAAGGAATTGAAGAAGATACAAATAAATAGAAACATATACTGTGCTCATGGGGAAGAAGAATCAATGTGGTTAAAATATCCATACTCCTCAAAGCAATCTATAGATTCAGTGTAATCCCTATCAAAATACCAATGGCGGTTTTCACAGAACTAGAACAAATAATCCTAGAATTTAGATGGAACCATAAAAGACCCTGAATGGCCATGGCAATCCTGAGAAAGAAGAATAAAGCTGGAGGTATCACAATATTTGATTCCAAACTATACTACAAGGCCATAGCAATAAAAAAACAGTATTGGCATAAAAATAGACACATAGATTAAGGAAACAAAATAGAGAGCTCAGAAATAAATCCATGCCTATATGGTTATTTAATCTGTGAAAAAAGAAGAATATATCTTGGAGTAAAGACAGTCTATTCAATAAATGATATTGGGAAAACTGGACATATCCATGCCAAAAAAAAAAAAAAAAGAAAAGAAAACCATCTTCTTATTCCATGTACATGAACAAACACAAAATGGATTAAAGAGTTAAATGTAAGACCTGAAATCATAAGACTCATGGAAGAAAACATGGCAGTAAACTCAGTCGTGACCCTTAGTAATATTTTACTGATATGCATATACCTTGGGCAAGGTAAGCAAAAGAAAAAACATAAACTATTGGTACTATATTAGTCTAAAAATTATTTGCATAGAAAAGGAAACTATCAACAAAACAAAAACACAGCTCACTGAATGGGAGAGGATATTCACCAATGATACATTTGGTAAGAGGTTAATATCCAAAATTTATATAGAACGCATACAACTGAACACTAAAAAGACAATTCAATTAAAAAATGGCCAGAGGACCTGAAGATGTGTTCATCTTCACCAGTCATCACAAAAATGCAAATTAAAACCATAATGAGATATCACCTCACACCTGTCAGAATGGTTGTCATCAATAAATCAATAAACAACAAGTACTGACGAGGATGTGGAGAAAAGGGAACACTTGTACACTGTTGGTGGGATTTGCAAATTGGTGCAGCCACTAGGAAAACAGTATGGCGATTCCTTAAAAAAATTAAAATACAACTACTTTATGATCCAGTAATTCCACTTACAGTATTTCACTAATTGGAAAAGATATACGCACCCTTATGTTTATTGCAGCATTATTTTCAATTGCCAAGATATGGAAGCAATCCAAGTGTCTGCCCGTCAGTAGATTATTGGATAAAGAAGAAGTGGTGTGTATATGTGAGCACAGTAGAATATTACTTGGCCATGAAAAGGAATGGATGTTATCATTTGTGACAACATGGATGGACCTACAGGCTGAAGGCATACTGAGAAAGGCAAATACCATATGATATATATGGAATATAAAGAACAAAATAAATCAACAAACAAAACAGAAATAGTCTTATAGATACAGAGAACAAGCTGATGGTTGCTAGAGGGGAGGAGGGTTGAGGAGCTGGATGAAAAGGTGAAAGGATCAAAAAAAACACAAATTTGTAGTTACAAAATAGTCATGGGAATATAGGTATAGCATAGAGAATACCATCAGTAATGTTGCAATAACTAGACTAGGTAGGTACTAGACTAATCACACTGAAGAAATTATAGAAATGACTAAACACTATGCTGTACATCTGAAACTAATATAAACTAATGATGAATGGCAGTTATAACTGAAAAAATAATTAAGGAAAGAATGCCCATCTTAAATTATGGACATTTTATTACATAACCCAATGCTGTTATTACATCTAACACAATAAAAAAATAATTCTTTGGTATTAGCAACTACCCAGTCAATTATTGAAATTCCTTTTAAAGCTAGTTTGTTTGAATTGGGACCCAGACAAGCCCCCCCCCCCCCCCCGCCACCAATTACATTGAGTTGTGTCTTGAATGTCCTTCTGCCTAGAGTCTAGATCAATCTCCTTTCTCCTCATCTCCTACCCTGTCCCCCACCTTTTAAAAAATCTATACCGTTAACCTCCCGAAGAGAAGCCGGCAATCATCGTTAGGAGTGTCCTGTATTTTAAATTTATCTGCTTGCTTCTTTGTGAGAGCCTGATCCCTTCTTTGATGTTGGGTCTTCATGTAAGAGCAAGAAATGTAATTTTATTTATTGAAGTGTCCTTCCTTTCATCTCTCAGTAGTGTTTAAAATTTTTTCTTCTGTAGATTTTGCATATTTGTTGCTAAGAGTATACCTAGGTAGTTTATCTTTTTAAGCTGGAGACTTCTTTTTCTTCATATAACATTAACATTTTAGTGTTTGTATCCTATATGGAAGTTTTTGATGTCCATATATTAATTTTATATCTTACTAATTTACCACATTCTCTGATTTTTACAGTAATTTTTACATTGATTGTCTTGAGTTTTCTTAATATACATATCTAAGCTCTAAAAATAGATCTAGTTTTACCTCCCAGTTACTTTATCTTGTCTAATTTCATTGGCTAATTCTTCCAGTATCATGTTAAATACTAATGGATATTGTGGGCAGCTTTGAATTGTTGCTTACATTAATGGAATGCCCGTAAGTGTTTCCTCATAAAGATGTGTGATTAACTGATTCTCATTTTAATGAATGAGTATGTGTGTGTGTATGATAAAAAATAAATGTTGAATTTTTTAAAATGCTTTTTGGGCATTGTTGGAATTGGTCATATCATTTCTCCTCTGATTTATTACTATGATTAATTATATTAATGGATTTCCTCATATGGAGTCATCTTGTATTCCCAGAATAAACTCTCTTTGATCATGATGTATTTTATTTTAATATGACATAATATTCTATTCTTAACATTTTAGTTATAAATTTTACATCAGTGTTCAAAGCGAGAATGATTTATATACCCTTCATTTTTGTATTATCTTTATATGGCTTTTATATCAAGGAATATTTTATATTTGACATAAAATATTTGAATGATTTTTCTTCTCTGTAATCTGAAACAATTTAAATATCAACTAGACTATCTGTTCTTTAATTGTTTGGTAGAATCTCACTGTAAAACCATTTGGTCATGGTGCTGGTTTGAAGAGTAACTTTTTGAAAATCTCAGTTACTTGTATGATAATCAGTCTGGACTTTCTACCTCAAATATATTATTTTGACTAAAGTTAGCCATTTCATCTATGTTTTGAAATATTTGCATAGAATTGTGGCAATGTTATCACATAGATTAAAAAAAAACCCCTTATTTTGGTGGTTTTTTTAAAAAATATATTTATTTTGTATATTTGGGTTTCCTACCCATTTACTAAAAAAAGCAACTATAGAGTTGTCCATTTTACTCATGTTTTCAAAGGACACGATTCTTTATTTATTAACACTATTGTTTTCTGTTTCTCTCATTGGTTTGTGCTTTTATCTTGAGTAATTCTTTTATTCTGCTTTCTTGTGATAGTCTTTGTCATTCTTTTCCTCACTTTTGGACTTGAGCATTGACCCACTGTTTTAATTTTTATAGATACAGATAATAGAGTTAGGACTGTTTATTTGAACATCTATTTTACTTCTGTTCCCTAGATGTAATATATTGCATTTTACTTATTGTTGCATCCTGGCAATTATGCAATTATTTTTTGTATTTTCTCCTTGCATTCTTTGGTGGTGCACTCACCTGTAGAAGTTATACTTTGTTGTTACAGTGCTTTTGGGGTTTGGGGTCCCAGGTGAACCTTCCCTTTCTTTCTCTTACCTCCAGTATTTCTGCTTTCCACAATTTGGTTGCTTTTTCCAGTGGATTTCCCTCAGTGAAGAATCAGGATGTTGATAGGGGAGTCTTTGCATGAGTTGGGGCAGGGCGTTTATGGAAAAGTACTTTCCACTCAGTTTTGCTGTGAACCCATACCTGCTCAGAAAAATAAAGTCTATTAAAAAATCAGTTCATTTGAGAGTACTTGCTGAATCACTCTGAAATTAGAGAGCTAAAACACTCTTTGACCTTCCCATGTCTGGGGGCAGATATTTACTCTTACCTGCTCTATAAACATGATCATCTTAAAAAAAATAAATCCTTCTTTGACATTGTATCCCCTTCAAGATACTACCCAATTCTCCTCCTCTTTTTACCTCAGAATCGGTGATTCATAGTCTTCACTTCCTTGCCTCCCAATTACTGTAACTTATTATATACTGCCTCTTATTTCCACCAATTTTTTTGAAATAGATCTTGTTATAGCACCAATGAGTTACTCCATGTAAAGCCAGTGGACACCTCTAGATTTATCTTCTTGGACCTCACTGTTATATTGAACCTGTTGACCACGTCCTCCTGTATTTTCCTGTGTGTCCCTGTGAGTCCTTTCTGACCATTCCTTTTCTGTTTCTTCACTGGTTCCTCTTCCTTTCCATGCACCTTAATATTCCTGCTTCCCAGGGCTCTGCTCCATCGTTTTCTCATTTTACATATTCTTTCTGGTGGTCTCATCTACTTCCGTAACTTTCTCTACTACTCATTGGCTGGGGACTTCTAAAGCTGTATCTCTTGCCCACTTCTCTCCTCTGAACTTTGGTCTTGTTACTCTATCTGGGGACTAGGTATCCTGAAGCAAAGCTATCTGAAATGCAGTATACCTCACAATGAACTTGCCTTCCATTTCCGGATTCTCTATCTTGGTGGTGGCAGTTAC
This sequence comes from Lyroderma lyra, assembly GCA_004026885.1. Lineage (NCBI taxonomy): Eukaryota > Metazoa > Chordata > Mammalia > Chiroptera > Megadermatidae > Lyroderma > Lyroderma lyra. The sequence continues at coordinate 22,919 of PVJL010013095.1, read as the reverse complement.
ACAAATTAGAAACCCAGGAGTTATCCTTGATTATCTTTCTCTTTCATTCATCTCCAGTTATTCACATACCAAATTCTATAAAACCTGCCTCTAAAATACTCTTTAAATCGATATATCTCTCTCTTTCTCTTTCTCTTTCTCTCTTTTAATTCTGTCATTCTATCATCACCTCTTGCCTGGTGTGATACTACCTGGTCTCTTTGCTTCCAGTCTTGTGTTCCTCAATTACCCACAGGATTTATCTGATCAAGTCACTTCCCTACTGTAAATTTTCTAAATTTTGTGATAAAAATCAAGTTCTGTGACCTGACATTAAGGACCCTGGTGGTCTGGCCTATGGCTTTCTCACAGTTCTTTACCACTCCTGACGCTTAACACCGTGTTTCAGCAACTGAACTGCTTTAGCTCTCTGAGCACAGCATGCTGTCTTGCTTTTTGATGCATTTGCTCTTGCTGTTTCCTTCACCCCCTTTTTTTTACTCATTCTTTAAGACTAAAGTAAGATATTAACTCTTTCTTGAAGACTCTCTAACATCTGGCCATCCCTTTCCCCAAATGTAAGCTGGATTAATGACCCCTCCTCAGTGCTGCTTGGCACCCACAGCTCGCTGATACCATTTCACTTAACATACTACATTGCAATAAACACTATGTATTTTTGCCTCCTCCTCCTCCGTCTTCCTTTAAATCCCCATATTCCACATAGAAGTCACTTAATATATTTGGTATTGAACAAGACTACCCATTTGGATTTAGCACTACGGATGCAAGCAAGAACATGGTTGCTACTTTTTCCTGCTATTTTTATGTAATTTATCATATGAACCCAAATGCCTTGTATAGAGCTCAAGGTTAATTATTATTCCATGGTAGATAAAGGTGATGGATGTTCCTGTTCTTAAGGACCACAGTCTTCAGTGAAATCGTGAGACCAGAGGGGAAAGTTTCCAGGCTTAAAATGTGAAGAAATACAGCATGGAGGAAAAGGGCCATGAATGAGGTCGTCTGGTGACCTGGGGGCTCTCACTAACTAGCTATGACCTTGTAGGACGACCTTCCTGAATCTGTGATATCAAATGATGACCTACGTAAGTACTTTGGTCCCTCACAGCTCTAACATTTCATTCAAAGTAATAGTTTAGCTTTTTAATTTCAAGAAGCTATTTTAAATAATATGCAAATGTTTGCAGTTAGCCTGGTGCAGTGGACTGACAACTCAAAAAACCCCCGAAACAAAGTCTTTAGCACTAAATAGCTTCCCTCTTGACACAGCTTCGTGAGTTCTCACCAGATGGCCATGATCTTTGTTTCTTGTCAGCTCTCCTCCACTTCTGAGCCCCCACTCATTCTGTTCCTCCCCCCACAGTGCTCTTCCTTTCCCCTCTGCCTACCCAGCCCACCTTCCTCCTTTTCAAGGCCCAGATCACATCCTACTTCCCTATTTGTATTTGTCCTTTCTTTGTGCCCCTGTTCACTAGAATTATGATAATCACCACACTTTCCATGTTTAATTTTCCCTCACACATGTAATATGACTTAAATTTACTTTTATGATGAATTTTGTAAGCTCAAAGAAGACTGAGGTATGTGCCTTTAAACTCTTCAGGTTCTCGTCAGGGACTAGAACTACATTGGGCTCATAGAAGGTTCTTATAAAATTTTTGCGGGCTGATTCATCTGTGGTGAACATGGCGCAAGGGCTGTTGGTGTGGGGAAAGTTCCAGCCGAATTTCCTCTTGGAGAAGATTCAAGTTTCAGACTAGGCATAGGACCTTTGCTGTGAATCCAAAATCTGCCACGGATGCTTTGTACAGTTTTTTATTTTCTGGTTGTTAGCATGAATCGATGATGATTATTTGCCCAGGGGGCTCTTGGAAAGATCAGTTTGGGACCTGCGATTTTTCTCTTTTGAAACCACGTGAAGCTCATCTTTGCATGTTGCGTACAGCGTGTGCCACTGTCGTGTAAGTTGCCCTTGGCCTCGACGAACAGGCAGATTCCTCTTCTTCAAACAAGCTGCCCAGCCCTAAGAGCTCCCTGCCGAGCGGGTCTGCCTGCCGCCGCCGTTTCTCGCAGTGCACAGCTTGGTCACACCGCTGGAAGCTCTGTACCGGGTCTTCCTGAATGTGTTCATCTGCTCTCCCTCGCAGTCATGGGCAAGCCTGTCCGTGTGACACGCTCTACCCTCTCTGTCAGGTGGCGTTGCCAAAAGCAACCCTTTTGGAGTCCTGCCAGGGAGCCAGAATGGGAAGTACATTGGCTGTCCCTCGGCTGGGCAGGTGCTGAGGGTGACAGCTGTGCTGAGTTGAGGAGCTCCCCATGAAGGAGTGGGCAGGCATGTCCTGGGGATTTTGGCTGAGGGCTCATTCCGCTGTCAGGAAACCCGTGACTTCTCTCATGTGGGGGTCTGAGTGTGTCTGTTTCTCAAATTCATTTAAGCAGTTACTATTAGATGCCCTGCCATGTTTGCCCAAAGACTCTTTGGCAGAAGGTTCTTTCTTGTATCTTTCATGAACACTTAGTAACGTGTATCTCGTATGAGGTGTGATTAAAAAGTACAGTAGATGTTTAAATTAAAAAAAATTTTTTTACAGGAAGACACATTGCCATGAATCCCCCTCAAAGTACTCCCCCTTGCTTTGAACACACGTATTCCACCGTTCTTGCCACTTTCTGAAGCAGTTCTGGAAGCCCTCTTCCGTGAGTGTCTTTATTGCGCTGTCATGGCCACCTCAATGTCCTGAATCGGTTCAAAACGTTTACCTTTCCTGGTCATTTTGACTTTGGGGAAGAGCCAGAAGTCGCCTGGTGCCAGATCCGGTGAATACAGTGGAGGAGGACACACCATAATGTTTTTATTTGACAGAAAATGCTGTACCAAAAGCGACGTGTGACCTGAATCAATTCAAAACATAGAGGCAGCCATGACAGTGCAGCTAAAGACACTCACGAAAGAGGACTCCCAGATGGCTTCGGAATGATGGGCGTTCAAAGTGAAGGGGAGGATTTTTGAGGGGCTTAATGGCCACGTGTGCTTAATGTAGTAATTCTTTAAAATTTAAACATCACCATATATTTTGATCACATGTTGTACTCCTTTAAGATTTGGTATGCAATTCAGTTCATTCCAATTCAACAAATATTTGTGAAGAGGCTGGGTTGCTGGGATCACAACTGAAGAAGATAGATGTGGTATATGTTCTCTGAGGTTAGAATTAATTATAATTTCTCTCATGTTCTGGAGATGTTAAAATTTACATGTTCATATTTAAATGATTTATTCATCTGGGATTAATTTTGATATGAGGACTGAAGTAAGGACATGCTGTTTAGCTTTTTCTGGATGGTGACCTGCTTTTTCATTATTGAATACACTATCCCCCCCCCCCCCATGTGCTGTACCCCCTTTAGTGTGGCTGAGTTCTTCCTTGTGTTATGATAGTAATTTGTTCTAAGGAGAAAATATTCTCACTGTTACTTCAATAGCAGACAAATTGTGTGGTTGCCTGAGTTTCAGAACAAAAACATTTTATGCTAAAACAATCCCATACCCCATTGAAATCTATATAATAACTTCAATAATTAATATTTAGCGATTATAACATGACATCATAAAGGCAGTTTCCTTGATTAATTTTTCTATAATATGGCTCTGTGCCTCATTCATCTCTTTCATAGCTGTTACATATTGTTATAACCTTAAAACAATCCTTATAAAGTATTCATATGATTCTCAATATTTAAATAACTACATTTTTAGGGTAAAAATGTCAGTAAAATCAATATACATGAAGAGCTTATCACTACTATGTACTAGAGTGTTTTAGAGGACAATCCAATAGAATATGAACCACCTGTACAAACAATTATACTCCAAAGAGTCATCCTGTTGACTCCAGTGTCACAGCACACACACTGTTGCTCAGAGGGAATCTTAATTGATCTTTTTAAAATACTAGTCAGGTCTTATAAGCCAAAACAGGAGTATTAAATGAAATTCTTCATTAGTTGAACTGCCATTGGAATGGCTATATTACAAGATGAGGCTGCACTAAAGCCAGTGTGTATTGTGTCTGCTTCCAGACTCACTATCCTGTTTATTATCTGCCTGCTTATTTATGTGCTAATATTATACTCTTCTCATTACTATAACCTGATAATATGTTTTATTATCAGGTAGAGCTAGTCCTCAATACTTCTTTTTTTCCCATAATTTTCTGTTTCATTTCTACATATTTATTTCTCCAGACAAACTTTGAAACACCTTTGTTTAGTTATTATAAAATTCTACTGATTTTTTAATTTCATGGCTAAGGGGTCGAATGTAACAGTAAAGTCCTATTTTCAGGTTGTGTGATGTTAGTCAGGCCACTGATAGCAATCCAGAGACTGGAATAGTCTTGATGACCATTTAGTAAGTGTCCTGGAAAGAGATGCTGAAGATAGAGCAGGGTTGAACGGAGAGACTGCTAATGAGATCAGTAAATGTTTGTGACTGGTGAGATGTGAGGTATATAAGAAAGGTGGACCTGAGGGAGAGTGCTGGGTTCTCAGTGCCCTTCACTTGGACAGGTGTATAGGAGACAGTAGGTTTTATCCACACTCTGATTCATGGCATTGAAAACATTTTAATTTGATCAGTATCAACAGTTAGATGGTTGCTTATCAAACAATTTAGGGGAAAATACTTGATGACATCTCTAATTGGTGTCGGGATCTTTGACCATAAATGATCAATTTACGTGAATATTAAAAAATGTCTTTTCTCTTGCCCTCTAGGCAAAATTGAGATAAAACACATAGGTTCAATTTATTTATTTAAAACACTTTTTCAAGTTATTGTAGTACCTTACTTTAATGAGCCTTCATGCACCTGTTCACAAATGTTTGCATTATTTACCTACCAGCAGAATTGAGAAGCACGATTTCTAAGTAGTTGATTCACAGCTTTCTTTCAAATTTCAAAAAAGGTGTCAGAGTTGCCAATATAAAATGTTTTCTCTTTTCCATTAATGTCTTTTCATACTTTATACTACCAGGCTGTTATCATCTTAGGGGGAATGAATAGTTATGAATCATAAGCCTAACAGCTCAGCATAACGATAATTGGCATTTCAAAAGGTACCTGTCAAAGGTAAATGAAGACACAAGTCTGAATAATATTTTAGTGGTTATAATTTTAGCAAAGCAAGTTTTTAAGGTATAGGGAAACTTGTCAGTGAAGGCTTTCTGGATTTGACTTGTAGATTAATAATTGGAGATTTTTAATTATTTGCTTATCATTATGTTAAAAAACATACATATAAAGGCAAGGGAAGAATTTTTTTACCTTATTATCTTTAAAAATTCACATTCACTTAGAATTAACCCAAAATATGGTAACTGAAATATTAAAAGCAATTTATAATGCTAAAATTATACCAATATAAAAATTATCAGGTTCATGACACTCGGATACAAAAAAGGCTTTTTTGTTGTTGTTTTTAGTAAACCTCATGCTAAAAAATATACAGAATGTTGTTTTCCATTAGTTTGTTTTTAAACATAATTGTATGTCTTTTATCTATTTTGAACTACATGAAGTTGTTAAAATACTTGTAATTGGATTTAGAATTTTACACATTCTTAAAATCTTCACAGGTCTTGAGTTTAGAGATTTACTGAATTATAGACTAGGCCAGCACTTGTTAATGTTTTTTGCCAAATATAGACTTTTTTTTTTTTTTTTTGAGGATTCCTTAAAGTAAATGTTTGCTTCTCATAGCATTGTTCCATAATTCTTAGGTAATCCTTTATGTGTGCTAGGCAAAATAAATCTTCCTTTTCACTAAAACACAATTATGGTTTTGGTTGATGACATTCTTTCTTTGCCAAGTTTTTCATATTTTAGGTCTGTGAATTTTTTGCCATAACACCATCTGTCTAATCTTTTATCGTCTTTGAAACTGCCAGCATTCTTAGGCTGCCAACGATTAGGAAAGTGAGGCACATTCCAGAAAGAGAATATGCTCTAAGACTTAAACCAAACAGTATGGCTAAGGATGTCAGAGGCCTGTCTTATACAAGACAGTAGCATTGAAACTAACTTCCCTTTCCTTGTTTTCAGTGTCATCCCCCCAATTGTTTTTTTTTTTTGCTGAGTTGCATTACTTGAAAAAACTTTTTTATTTTGCGGTAATTACAGATTTACGTGCACTTGCAGGAAATAATACAGGAAGATTCTGACTACATTTAATTCATTTCCCTTTAGTGATAGTAGCCATCCAGTGATAAACGAGAGTACAATATTACGGCACCCACATTGACATGATCCGTATATCTTACGCAGATTGCCCTCGTTTCTCACGTGTACTCATTTGTGGTGTATGTGCATAGGCTTGTAGTTCTCCAGTTTTATCTCATGTATATTTCATGACTTGCCACCACAGTTGAGATGCAAAACATTTCTGTCACCACAAAAACCCTTTGTGTACCCCCTTGTAGTGACACCTTTCTGCTTTCCCACACCCTCAATGACGAATATCAAACCACTACTATGTCATCATTTTGAAAATTTTGTGATCTACAAAATGTTGTATAAGTGGAATCATAAAGTATGTAATTGGCTTTTTCTACTCATTTCAGTTCCCTGGAGACTTATCCAGATTGTTGTGTGTGTCAATAGTTCATTCCTTTCTATTGATAAGTTGTATCCCATGGTGGGATGTACCATAGGTGGTTCACCCATTCATTCACTGAAGAACACAAAAGTTGTTTCCAGTTTTAGACTCTTACTAAGAGAGCTGTTATGAACATTTGTGTAGCAACTTTTATGTCAACATAATTTTTGTGTGTGATAAACACCTAAGAGTGCGATTGCTGGGTTGCATAGTAATGGAATGTTTAGTTTTATAAGAAATTGACAAACTGTTTGCCAGAGTGGCTGTACTATTTCCCATTCCCACCAGCCATGTGTGAGTGATCCAACTTTTCTGCATTTTGTCAGCATTAGGTGTTGTCTATTTTTTATTTTAGCCATTTACATAGTTATGATTGGTGATTTGTGTCTACTTGCTTTTTGTATCATTTATTTTTATACTTTCTTCTTGTTTGTGATTTCACTGACACCTCTCTTAATCTTTGTTATTTTCTTTGTTCTGCTTGGTTTGGGTTTACTTTGGTCTTTTTTATCCCTAGTTTCCTGAGGTAGGAATTTATGTTATTGATTTGAGACCTTTCTTCTTTTCTAACGTGAGCACGTAGTGCTATAAATTTCCCTTTAAGCACTGTTTTAGGGGATATCATGTATGTTGATATGTTTTATTTTTATTCAGTTTAATGTATTTAAATTTTTTTTCTTTGAGAATTCTTATTTGACCTGTGGATTATTTAAAAATGGATTGCTTAATTTCCAAGTGTGTAGGGATTTTTCTGATGTGTTTCTGCTGTTGATTTCTGGTTTGATTCCATTATGATCAGAGAACAACATTATAGGAATTCAGTATTCTTTAATTTGTTCAGGGTTGTTTTATGGATGGGGACATGGTCTGTCTTGGCAAATGTTCCATAACTCCTTGGAAGAAAATATGGACTCTGCTGTTGTTGGGTGAATTGTTCTGTATATGTCATTAGTTCCTATTGGTTAATTGGATCCCGCCTTCCTCTTTCAACCTAGATTTTCTATCTAGTATTTCTGTCATTTACCGAGAGTCATATGTGAAATCCCTCATCTCCACCTGACATAATATACATTTTACTCCTTCATTCATTCATCTTTCTTCGACCCTCTAGAATCTCAGCTTCATGAGGGCAGGAATTTGGTCTATTTCATTCTTCTGTATCATTTAGCAGGCAGAATATTAGATATCGTACACCCGACTGTCGTAAAAGAGTTTAAACTTACTGCATCTTTGCCTGAGAAAATGTCTCTCATTCATCTTGGGCTCAGGGCCCAGAACACACACTAGCTTTGGGTGGGTGTTTAGTAGCATCAATAGAATGAAAAGATGCATTTCTTATTCCCAGACCCTCGGAGGCCTGTCAGATGTGCTGTGTCTTGATATGACCCAGCTTTGGTTGGCGTCTTTGCTTGGGAAGCTGTCTGGAGAAGGGGCCGTGGCAGGCAGCTTTCCCAGAAGCAGCAGCTTGTGCTTGAGATCTGCCTCTTCCTTTGCTTCATGAAGTTCTTACAGCACAGCTGAGAATGTTCGTGGAGTTTTATCCAATGTTGTCTAATTACATTGTAGAATTGTGTTCAATACTGTGCAGTGACGTTTGAGAGCTTTGTCGTCTCATCATGGAGCGCTTTGGTTGGTTGGGGGTGAATGGTTTGTGGACAATTCTGATCACTTCTGTGCAGGTATAACTCTTCAGTGTGTGATGGGAAAGCTTTCGGGGAGTCGAAGGAGCAGTGGGTTTTTTCCTTTTAACAAGAAGAGATTTTACTGCTGTGAGATGGTAAGACTGTCAGGATAGCAGGAAAGGTCAGCATACAGACAGAAACCAGACTTTCAAGTCAGACAAATTGAGTTCAAATTTCAGCCCTGCTACTCAGTAGTTATGCAACTATGAGTTAGGTAATCTCTCTTGGCTCAATTTCTGCCTCTATAAAGTGGGGATAATTATTCAATATGTTACATTATGTGAGAATTGAATGAGATTAAAATGTCTAAAATGGAGCCTGTCATAAATTAGGCTCTCAAATATTAATTTTTTATTTCATTCCTCCCATTTTTGACATGTGGAAATGAACTTGCTCTATCTCCAAGAACATTTACCCACTGTGTACATGTTATAATTTGGCATTGCTCACAGTCAGACATATTGTGGGACACAGAGAATCTAGTAGAGTCAATAATTAATTGAGCATTCGAACACTTCTGATGAGAATGAACAGACAAATGAAAAGAGCAAACTAAACATGAGCACTTATCTCTGTCAAAGAAGCATAGACAGAAGTAAAAAATTAATAGTTGCGGTAGACTGTCCTTATTTCCATTTTCCGACGTTCTGTTACAAGTAGGATGTGATCTCAGAACTGACTGGTGATTCCATGTTGTCCATTCATTTTCATGATCAGAGTTCAAGTACCCTTAAAACAAGGTCTGTCCTGTCCATGTGTTCCATTCCCTAGACCATACAGAGTACCCATTTGATATTTTACAGGTAACATTTACACTTACTTTCATCTTCTGTAGTGCATAAGGACCGCAGTGCTTTTTGGGAACTTGAAATGAAGGAAAGAAAGATTGCTCTGTTAGATAAATTAAAATGTTAATCCGTAATGAAATCTTTATTGAAGTCAAGATTGCTCCTAGGAAGCATAACCTGATTAAGGCTAAGCTGCCTAAAGATGTCATTAAAATTTTGAGTTGTGTAGCACCCTTTATTTTTTCTACATAATTATGGATCAACACTCTGATTATAGTCTGTTTCCCCTTCTAGAATGCTGTAAGAACAACACACTGCCTGGAATAGTCAATGGATCTCATACCCTTAGAAATTTTATTTCTAATTTAAAAATAGTAAAGGTTGTTTTTAGTCTTGTATATTTTGTTATTACGCTATGCTCTCGACATACAGACAGAATTAGGTTTTGGGGTCTTTAAGGCTAAGGATTAGGTTATTGATCAATGCAGTTCATTTGGGAAGCCCACTCTGGGAGGCCTCTAGTGAAGTGACATGTTAGTTTGACAAGTGACACTGTAAACTCATCACTGGCTCTTCTCTTCCTAACTGAAACATGCTCACAAGGTTACTTACCTAGAAACTCATTACATACTTAAAGAGACAATATGAGTGTAAAAGTAACCAATTAAAAAAAGACTGAGTTTTAGATCTAGAAGTGTTCATATTCCCTTTTACATATGCCAATAAAAATACTGTAAAATCTTAGATTTGGAAGAATCCTAAGATACTGTACAGTATCACCTCCCACTTACTGCATTTTATCATGTATAATGTGCTCCCATGTATAATGCACACGCATGTTTTTGGCCTAAACATTCAGGGAAAATAATCTTTCATTGTAATTTTTTAACTCAAATTTTTATTTGTTTATGTTTAGTACTTGATTTTTGTATTACAAAGGAATTTTAGCATTTCTTTTTTAACATGTTATGGTACAAGGCATGTTATGTAACAAATAATTACAAAACACAAGAACAGATACCAGGTACAAGAAATTTTGTGCATAAAATTTTTTTATATTAAAAAAACCCAATTTTGTATTTCAGGGTATTTTTTTGCATATGGATATTGTTATTGATTTCTAAAGTTACACTTTTAACTGATAAGCATAAATAAAAGAATTAAAAACATTTATATAGATGTAGAACTAGTACTACCTATGTATAATGTTCATTTTTATTTTTCCCTCAAAATTTGAGCCAAAAAGTGCGCATTATACACGGCAAAATACGGCAGTTTGGGAATCCTCTTTACCTCCAGCTGGTTATCATTAAGGCTCTGGCTGAAGCTCATTAGCTCACAAAGGAACCTCTTTATTTAAAGAAGATTTATGTTAAATGATTATGTACTGAAATAGATCTGAAGTTATAATTAGATGAATTTTGATATGTGTGTATGCCTGCGTAGTCACCACTCCAAACAAAATCTAGGACACGAGCTCCTCGTTTTTCCCACAGATGTGATTACTAGAAGGTGGTTTCTCGTGCTAACGCAGAATCTGACTTGCGGAACCTCTTTGTGTGCGGCCTCGTTCTCCCCGGTGCAGTACACACATTCAGCCCCATTTCCCTTTTTCTGGCAGTCCTTCAGACACTTGGGACTTGAATATGAGAAAATGAACTGCAGAATATGATTAGAGTCGGGTGTTCCAGCATGATTCCAGTACCTGAATCAATACGTGTTTTTTTATTTAGGAAGTCTGGTGAAGTGAACCTGCTACTTCCTGTGCACTAATTGTGTGATATTGGGGTAGTTTCTGTGCCTCCTTAAGCTGCAGTGTCCCTACCTGTAAAATGAGGACAATTCCTACCCTATGGGACTGTTGAAGGAAAAAAAATGATATAATGTATCTAAAATGCTTACCCTATTTCCTGGCCCTAGTAAGGTATTCAGTAGAAAGTAGCAGATACTATTTTAGGCCCAGAAAATTTGTTTCTAATTCTGTCTCCTTTAATTGACAGAGATTACAGAGCATCACGTAGTGAAAGAGAATTGGATTTAGAATCAGATGATCTGGGTTTTAATCCTGGCTCATCCGTTTATTAGCCTGTGACCCTTAACAAACACTTAACCTTGCTGGCCTATGTCCCCATATCTAAAGAAGAGAGAATAATATTGCCTGACTCATATTACAGTGTTGTTGAGCAATTCAAGATCAAAATGCAGTGTGAGTTAAAGTTATTTTTAAACTGTAGTTTCCTATGATAAGGTAAGGGGGTAAGAATGATGGTGCCCACAGGGCGGTGAGGTGGGAACCATTAACTTCGTATTCCTGATGTCCTTCTATTGCGACCAGTTGTGGGGCCAGGGAGGCCAGTTGTGCATTCTGTTGTGTCTGAAGGCGAATACCGCAGAGAGAAGAGGAAAGTTGTCCATTTTCCTTAATTCAGAATTCCCAGCAGAAGCCCACCTGTTCTTCATTTCTGTCCTTTTATTGCCAACAACATAGATAAAAATCTCACTGGGCATTTTTGTAGATAAATTACTGTCATTTTGTGTAGGTGTGTATGCATATATTTTTACCTCATTTTTTAACTTTTAAAATTATGAGATATGATAGAAATGTGTAAAATACATATAGTACTTGTAACTATCAACAAGGTCAAGAAATAGAGCATCAGCAGACTATAGAAGACCCCCTTTCCCCATCCACGTGTACCCCTCCTTTATCTCTGCGTTTGTATTCATATGTGTATGCGTATTTGCATTGATACACCATTTTAATTTCCCATTCCTGTTTCAGCTTTTTTCTTTTTCATTATTTATAATTTCAGATGTACAAAACAACCTAATGAGGGGACAGATGCACATCTCACATAGTGATAACCCCAAGTCCACTACCCATCTGACACTGTACATAGCTATTACAGTACAATACCATCGACTGTATTCCCTATGCTGTACTTGACATCCTGTGACTATGGCGTGTGTGTATGTGTGTGTGTGTGTGTATGTTTGTGTGTGTGTGTGTATGTTTGTGTGTGTGTGTGTGTGTGTGTGTGTGTGTGTGTGTATATATATGGTGACATTGAATATTTTATATTAGTTTCAGGTCTACCACACAGTGGTTAGGCATTTGTATAATTTATGAAGTGATCTCCCCGTAAGTCTAGTGCCCATCTGACACCATACATAGTTTTACATCATTATTGACAATATTCCCCACATTGTATTTCACATCCCTGTGACTATTTTTTGACTACTGATTAGTACTTCCTAATCCCCTCCCACCTAGCAACCATCAGTTTGTTCTCTATACCTATGAGTCTTTTTCTGTTTTGTTTGTTCATTATTCTGTTCTTTAGATTCCACATGTAAGTGAGATCATATGGCATTTGTCTTTCTCAATCTAGGTCCATTTGTGTTGTTGCAAATGGTAAGATTTCATTCTTTTTTATGTCACAGTAATACTCCATTGTAGAAATGTACCACAATTTCTTTATCCAGTCGTCTATTGATGAGCATTTTGTTTGCTTCCATGTCTTGGGTATTGTGAATAGCGCTGCAGTAAACATAGGGGTGTATATATTTTTTTGAGTTAGTGTTTTAGATTTCTTTGGATAAATATAGGAGTGGAATTTCTGGGTCATAAGGTCGTTCTCTTTTTAATTTTTTTGAAGAAACGCCAAACTGTTTTCCTGTGACTGCACCTGAACCTGAAGAGATGAGATGAAGTGTTTTGTGAGCATGACTCTCTAGCCTCATGCCCCACTTTTATAGGGTGCATGGGTTTGTTCCAGTTATGAAATTCAGCAGAGCTTCCTAATCAGAGTTGTTAGTCTAGGGAGATCTAGTGAATATCAGAGAATATTTTTGTAATGAAAGTTTTATTTTTTAAAAGTAGTATTGTAACAGTAACTCCTCAAAACACGTTCATTGTGTTAAAGGCTCTTGAAGACTGGATTTGCTAGAATAATTGACCTGTTAATCATTTGTATACAATCGGGTGTGTTTTTCATGGACTCAGGGAAGGATTGGGCTGGATACAACAATGGAGGTCATGCCGTCAGACGCATTCATCTTACAGGTAAGAGTTTGGGACGCAGAGAGGCAGGGAGAGCTAGTTAGTGGTGGAGTTGTAAAAGAACCTGCTCCTCTGACTCCTGGTTGAGTGTTCTGTCTGCTACACCTCAGAATACATCTAGAATGTTCTGCTTATTAAAGTCTCACCTCATGGCACGCCCACTACACCTACCATACCCACCATCTGGCTTAGTAAGCCTTTAAGACTAAGGAAAGCATGGAAACTTCAGCCCACTGTGAACATTTCAAGTGTGTGAGGTCATGTGTTTTTACTGTAGTTCTCACTAAGCAAGAAAGGATCAGGGAAAATCAGAAGTTGTAGGCACTCTCCTACTGGGTAGAAAATGAGTTAATCAGCTATAGAACCAGCTCTGTAAATATTTCTGCATCCTGTAAAGGCTTTCGGATTAATCTCCTCTATTCAGTTATAGACCTTGGTATCAGCACCAGCATCTTGTCTGTGCTGAGGATGAGGCCACGTTATGCTGAGTAGCTCTTCTGTGCTCACCAGTTCCCCCAGCAATTTCATTCATTCAGTAAATGTTTGAGACTTACCATGTGCCACACCAGCGCTTACGTTGGGGATATGAGGTGCCTGGTAAGAATTGATGCCTCACTGAACTTGAGCTCGATAGACAGTTGGAAACTAAACCCACCAAAGTGAGAGATGACGGTGGGGGAAGAATATGGAACCACGGGAACACACGACAGGAAGACCTAACCATTCTGGGAAGTGACGCTTACGTTGAGAGCTGAAGGATGGCTGAGAGCCATCAGGTGAAGGGACAGGGAAAGATCACTCTGCAGAGGAAACAACGTGAGGCAAACTGGAAACGAGAGAGGGCTCAGCGAGCACAGTAATGGCTGGAACGCAGACAGCGGGACGAGCCTCGAGAGTTGGCAGAGAGCCTTGATTCCAAAGGTTCTAGAGGCCTTGAAGGCCACGAGAAGGGGTTCTGATTTTATCCCAAGGCACAGAGAAGCCAGTGAAGGATTACCACCTCTCTTGGTGGCGCTCGTCTTACGATGTTACGCTCATTGGCTCATTCTTGTGCCTCCTCGATAGACTCTGCACTCCTTGAGGGAGATGCTGTGTCTTTTCCATGTTTGTTTACTGAGTGTTCATTCAGCAGCATTCCTGACACAGATCAAGGGCGCAGTGAATCATCAAAGGCTGGATGCATGATACAGTTAACATTATAGTAAGTCATTGTCACCACTCTCCCTGGTTCCAGCCTCTGAAAAAAAATGCAGGCTCACTTTGCACATGTTATTATGTTAGAGTTAAATGATTCCTGTAAAGTAGGGAGCATGAATTTCTGAGATGTTCTAGAACTATGTTCACAGGATATAGTCTTCACGATATCCCTGTAAGAATTTAAGGTCGGCTCATAGGTTACCGGGAACGTGTCTGCCAGCTGTGATGTCTTTGCTCCTCACAGCAGTTTAATTTTGGGTCTAGGTAATAAGAAGGCAGAAGTGCTCCTTGTTTAAAGCATTTGTTGACAAAAGCCCTGAAGCCTTTGGGTCATTCTTTTCAGGGAAGGTGGACATTCTAAAGACCACATCCATAGGTGACCTCATTGTTGCCGCCCCTTCTGGGTAACTACAGCTCTGGCTAAGCATTGTTTAAGGTGTCCAGATTCAGGCCCACTGGCTTGTGGTCGGCCCTGAATCATTTGTTTGTTGTCTATGTAGATATGCTGGGGTCTAGCACTGAATCACCATACTATTCGATGGCTTTGTAAATTCCCCTCTTGTTCTCTTTTTAATCAGCATAAAAAGCCACAATTTCATAAAAGAGTTATTTTTGACAGTGGTGGGAGCCATTCTGATTGGCTTCGATAACTATTTTCTATCATTAAGTGAAGTACTTTACTGATTTCTGACCCTTTTCTTCAGGTTAGGTAGTAGCAGACCTCCATTCAGTGTTTATTGCCATGGAAACCGAATCCAGGCTAACTCTGCTGCTTTAGAAATGTTCCTGGGTCTGTGGGTTTCTTGGTGAGGCTCTTTGCTGATTGTGCAGTCCCTTGAGATCACTTCTCAGTAACACTTGCACGTGTGTGTGTGTGTGTGTGTGTGTGCACGCGCGCGCACATGTGCATACAGGAAGGTGTATATACGAGGGCTGTCTGGAAACTACCCAGCCGTGTAATATGAAAAATAGGGGCAGTTGTGGCTGGATTTTTTTCTGGACAGCCCTGGTTGTCAGACGATTGGTCCCTGCTGATAATTTGTGTGACCCAAGTTGTATGAAGAAATACGTTCTTTGGTATAGTTAACATTACAGTTCTTTTAATCTCTCCTTCATCTAGTGGAACAAACACATTATAAATTGGGCTTGGCTACTGTCTTCGGCTTACATCTCAGAAAGTGCCCAACCCTGCCTATAGCCCCCAGCATTACCACATTAGATGTTCCTTGGAGCGAGCAGGAGCCTATATAATGGGAAGAAACTGGATCGCAGTGGAAAACACAAAAGCACAGAAAAGTGATGCCATATTGCCTATGAGTTTGTAGGAGCAACATCTGATACAATGTGGCATAAAGAGTTTCCAGCATGCTCCAGATCAAACCCACAGTGACGAGTGACTGGGATGCTGCCCGTGGATCTGTTGCCAGTGACTCTCTGTTGACGCTCTATAGGATGGTGGCCATTTCTGCTTCCAAGATGATGGGGAAGAGATGCCTGTGTTGTAATGACAGGTACATTATAAATACTGTAGGGAGAGAGGAATAGTGAACACAAGAACACACTGTTGGATTTGCTGTTCTTCCTTGCTGGTTGTTTGCCCTTCGGAAGGGGGAGGGTGACTGCACCTCTCTAGAGGTTTTTCCTTTAAACTCCCTTGCTGTCTTTACCCTTCTGGTCTCTTTCTAGATGGCTTTGTTCATGTCCTAGAGCAGGAAGTTGTCTTTTATGTCTCTATGATTTCTCACTCAATAATGAGGATCTACTCTGAAGACTTCACTTCTTTCCTCAGCTCTGGTCCCCCCATAACCAGCTTTCTGCAGAATATGGCTTCCTTGATAACCTGTGTGCATCTTTGCTCACAGACCAGGTCATTTTTCTGGCATCTTTAGAGTTTTTGAAGGAATTCACCATTTTCTGAGTCAGTTGGGCTTACACCTTGGTCTCGTTTGTGACTTCCCCACTCCCAAACTACTGTTCCCACGTTACTGATTTACTTTCTTAATAATTCTTACGTTCCAGCCCCAATTATACAGCCATCGTGCAGACCTCATACTCTCATTCAACAACTGCCTTAATTTAACAACCAAACTTTCCAACTACCAGACTTCTTTTTCTAACCCATTCTGCAGGTTGCTACCAAATTACTTGTCTTAAAGCTTGTCTCTGATTAGGTCACCTCCTTATGCAAGAATGCTCATTGCTTCTTAGCCAAATACCTACAGCAAACCATTTTTAGATTTATTACATCTTCCAGACTTATTCCCTGATACCACTCCAAATTCTTCAAGGTATTTACTGATCTGGAAAACTTGCTTGTATCCAAATATATTTCTGTGTCAAACAAGCAATTTTTAATTTGTTTGAGTGTTGGCTTGTCTGTCTTACTCACTAGACCATAAGGTCCAGGCGCACTATGTTTGCAATTTGATCCTTTTATCCAGTATAGTACATAACACAGTCTGTAAATTTTAAATGAATGAATATATTATGTGATTTGCTGTCACAGAACTTTGTGAATGCACTTCTCATGACTGGACTATTTTCTTTGTACAACTCTGCCTACTGTAAGACGTTCTATGCTTCAATTCTCATTCAAATATTACCCCTTCGGTGTTTCTGAGTCTCTTTCCCTTCTCATCCTACCTGTGTTCCCTTTCTTCACTTCCCCAACTTAGTGTGTTCCTCCTCCTTCTGGTTGTGTTGATGCTTCCTTGTGTCACTTAATATATAATGGTATCATATTTTGGATAATTATACACTATTGGTCTTAGCTCCAGTAACCAATGAATGTGTTATGTGGACTCTCTTTGGCTCCATTTTTCTGAATGATTTGGACAAATGTGTATAAAGCATGTTTATTACATTTGTATATGACATGAAGCTGGGAGAGGAGCTGATGCCTTGGTATTCAAGGAAGTCTTGGGGGCAAGGAAAACTGGACCAGATTTACCAAGATGAAATTAAAGAAAAATGTACTTTCTGCACAAAGGGCTCAAAACCAGCTGTACATGTACAAGATGGGAAGCTTGCATATTAGTAAGAACTTAGAGTCTTGGTTGATGGTTCGTTAATATGGAAGGAACTGATGTGGCTGATAAAATGGTGAAGTGATCTTGATCTTTGATCATGAATATATTGATAGACTCCAAAGAAGGAGATGATAATGCCCCATTACCTCAGACTGAACTGTCCATACTCTTAAGAGACATAGAAACACTGGGGCATATGAAATGGAGAAGGACCAGAATTTTGAAGGATCTGGAAACCAATCAGTCATGACCTATATCAGTAACTAGAAATATTTCACATGGAATGAGGTCACAATAGCTGCCTCTTAGATGATAGATCTTATTTATTAATGAAAGGTGAGAAGGTACAGGAGGCCTTTGAGGAATCAGGAAAGGGGACAACATTCTATTGGCCAGAGATGTCCTGGGTAGAATCGATTTCCTTTGGAGAGTGAGTTTCCTCTCAGCTAATTTCTCAATGGAAACTTCATAGGCCAGAAGGGACTGGCAGGAAATATTCAACGTGATGAAGAGTGAGGACCTACAACCAAGGTTACTCTACCCAGCAAGGCTCTCATTTAGAATTGCAGGACAGATAAGGAGCTTCCCAGACAAGAAAAAGCTAAAGAAGTTCATCACCACCAAGCCAGCATTACTAGAAATGTTAAAAGGACTTCTTTAAAAAGAAGAGGAAGAAAAAAGAAGATAAAATATATGAATAACAAAACAGCAATAACTACATATCTGTTAACAGTTACTTTCAATGTAAATGGATCAAATGCTGCAATCAAGAGATGAGGTGACTGAAGACATGAGGAAGTGCAGGACCCTTACACGTGCTGCCTGCAGGAGGCTCACTTCAGAGTGAGAGACACACACACAGACTGACAGTAAAAGGATGGAAAAAGGTATTTCGTGAATATGGAAACAGAAAATAATAATAAAGCTGGGGTAATAGTACTTACACCAGACAAACTAGACTTTGAAACCGAGGCTATAACAAGAGATGAAGGAGGATTTAGTAATCCCACTTCTGGGTATTTACCTGAAGAAACCCAGAATATTACTTCGAGGGGATGTGCGCATTTATATGTTCATTGCAGCACAGTTTGCAGTGGCCAGGGTGTGGATAACGAGGAGGTGGTACCGAGACACAATACAATGCAATTTTGCTGGGCCATGGATGGGAATGGGTTCATGTCATCTGTGGCGGTGGTGTGCTGAGTGGAGTGTGTCAGACACAGAAAGACCATTGCAATGTAATTTCACTTACATGTGGAATCCAAAGAACAATATAAACAAAACAAACCAACTTATAGACAGAGAACATTTTGGTGGTTGTCCGATGGGAGGCGGGTTGGGAGAGAGAAAAAAGGTAAGGGATTAAGAAGGACCAGTTGGTTGTTACATAGTAGTCATGGGGACATAGATGAAAGGGTAGGGAATATAGTCCCTAATATGGTAATAGCTATGTATAGTGTCAGGTGGGTACTAGACTAGTCAGGGAAAATCACTTCTTAAATGATGTAAATGTCTAACCACTGTGCTGTACAACTGAAACTAATATAAAATAATATTGAATGTCAGCTGTAATTGACAATTTTAGAAAGATGGGGGAAAATGTGAAGGAAAATAAAGAAGTTCACATTTCCAGATATAAAACAAATAAATAAGTCACGGGGATGTAATGTGCAGCACTGGGAATACAGTCAATAATATTGTGATAGCGTGGTACAGTGTCAGATGGTGGCTGGATTTATTATGGTGATCACTTCTTCAGTTACATAAATGTTCAATGACTATGGTGTATACCTGAAACTAGTACAATATTGTATATTAGCTATATTTTAATAAAAATATTTTAAAAAAGAACAGGTTTGTACTGTTCTAAGTTCTTTGCAAATATTAATCCTGATAATGATTTTCTGAGAAAAATTGGGTTAGTGAAAAGAGGCAAATGCATAACTGCCCCACGGGGTCTCCTTTATAGCTTAGATTACAGGGAACTCCCACAGGAAAGAACTTGCTGAAGGTGAGCTAAGCCAGAAATTACAAAGCACATGGCAGAAAATCAGCAGGCACAGTAAACGGGGGAGTTTCTTTTTCATGACAGATGAGAGAGTACTGTGTGGAAATGATCCTGTTTTCTAGGTGATAGAAATGGAAGTTTCAGTAGTTTCAGTGACCTGTGTCACATGGGCACTAACTGGAAAGCCAAGGTTAAAATCTGAACTCCCAAGACGAAGCTCTTGGTCACTAGCCTTACTGTTTTTCTACAAAATTAAATGTCTTACTGACACCGTAGAAACTTACCAAGCTCTGAAACTATAGATGTCTCTAAATATAAGCATGGAGATACAAAATAGCCACAGTTAAGTTGAAAGTACTAGTTAAAAGAAGTACACACGGAAGCCAGGCCAGTTCCATTTCTCAGTGTAAGCATACCTCTCGTTGATTTCTTGCTCAAGTTTTCTCTTTGTCTAGATTCAAACTTAGCCTGACTTCCTCTCTCCAGGGGCAGACGCGTCGGGAACTGCCCACCTCCCCCTCCCAGATGCAGCATGCCTTGGTCAGAGGGAGGGCCTGGCTTTTCCATTCAGCCTCTGGTAAGTGACCCCCACGCTTACTTCCAACAGTGGGCGTCCGGGTTTCCCCCTCACGGTCTGTAAAGAAAGAAGTCCCAGCATTAGTCTTCGTCAAACTGAACGAAATCCCATGAAAGAAAGCCTGGTGCCAGGGTCTGAGGTTTTCCCCGTCCCGGTCGGGTTCCTTGGTTACTCCAGGCAGGCTCACTCGTCCCACTCCTGGTGTTCCCCCTTTGGTAGTGCCTGTCTGTTTCCGGCAAACCCCCCTCTTCAGCCTTTGGTTTGTGAAGGCCCTGAGCTGTCTCCTTGCGTTGACTAGCACAGTTGTTAGGACACAGTGCTGAGTCACATCTGCAGCCACTCACCTTATATTTCACTCTAACTGCACCCTTCACCTTCTCACCGTCTTGCATGAATGCTAACCTTTTGGCCTACCTCAGTGCGGACTTTAAGATACTCGTCTAATCAGGGCCACCTCTTAACCTGAGGCTGTCACTGTCCTCGGCCCAGCCTTCCGCTTCCGTCAGGCAGACACATTTGCCCTCTCGAGCACCTGCTCCTCTCTCACCTTACAGCCACTGTAAATGTTGCTCTGCTCCTAACCTGGAATTTTCTCCCTTGTCTTTATTGTTGAACCATTTCTTTTCTTTCTCTGGAAAACCTTCATTTCTGGTTCACCCTTTTAGCTCCCCATTTAGCTCAGAAATGCTATGATTTCTCCTCAGACCAACCCCTGCAGGTCCTATAGTTGGAGAACCCCAACACTGCAGCAGCATTCCCCCCTCACCTTGCCCCCTCACCTGTGTATGTAAACAGAGGCCCACGTCAGCCACCACCAACTGTAGGAAGAGGAGGTGCCTTCTGAAGGCCAGTAGAATGGGCCGGCTTCATTTATGACAAGTAGATGGACCTTGAGTGAGATCATCATGCAAAGTGAAATAAGCCAGACAGAAGAAAACCAACGACCGTTTGACTTCACTCACATGTGGAACACAAAACTGAAAGCAACGAAGAAACAAAAACTCATGGACATAGTCAACAGTTTAGTGGTTACCTGAGCGTAAAGGGGAGGTGGTGGGGAGGAGGGATGGGGTGGCAGAGGAGGGGGAGTCAAATATATATTGATGGAAGAACAGTTGCCTCTGGGTGGTGAACACATAACGCAATACACCGACGATGCACTGTAGAAGCGAACACCTGGAACCTGTGTGATTTTTACTAACCGATGTCACCCCAATCAATTTAACAGTAAAAACAAACAAAAAGAATGGGCAGGCTTTGCTCTGAAGCTTCTTACCGTCTTGAGAAGAAGTGAAGAGAACACTTGCGAATAGGGCACCATGCAGAAAGACTGAGCTACACTGGATTGTCACTACAAAGGATTTCTGGAAGTTCTCCTCTCACTGGCACTAGGGTCTTAAGGGCAAGGGGAGAGCATTTAAAGAACAAAAAAAGGTTGCTTGTTTTTTCTGCACGTAATGAGAAGTTGGGATAGTTCTGACCCATCTTCCATTGGTGTGGGGAAGATTCAATCAGACAACTTGCAAAGTGCCTTGTTTAGCATGTGGTACTCAAAGTTCAACAAAATCCATATATTCTCATTTATAAATGGATAAAAAGTCCTGACATTTTAAAGAGCCATTTTCTGCTGATGAAAACTCAGAACATCTTGTCTGACAGCCAGGGAAAAGATTTTCTTGGAACAACCAGGGCCTCAAAGAGGGGTAAAAATAGAAATGAGAATAATAGGGATATTAGGCTACTTTCTTGTCCTCACGCCTTGCAGTATCTAAATAAATGAAATGCATTCGTGGATGTGGATGGATTGTGAGTGGCCACCGAAGCCACGCCAGGCCACCACTGTTTCTCAGGTTTTGTGGTTGGTCACACAACTCTTCCTCACCACCCCTGTGGTCCCAGTATGGGCTTTGATGGCAGTCCGATGATTAGCAAAGGGACTTTCCCCCATGGGTCATCCTGGCTCTGTAAAATTCCCGGAAAGAGTCCTTCGAGTCTAGTAGGAACAGGGCTGTTCATGATGCTGCCGATGGCGACACATAGCTTTTTATAGGATTTGCTCTCAAAAACACTGTTCACTACAAAATATAAAAGAAGATAATGCCCCATCAGCACACTTTGCTGCTGCTGGATGTCCCAGGGGTTGCATAATCAGCATTTGAGGTTGCTTGTGACCTATTCTCAATGTAGATAATGTCACAAAATAAAAGCTGAACGAAATTAATTGGGGCCGGGGTCAGGCAAAGCCACTGGGGAGGGAGGGAGGCTGCATTGGAAGAACATTCCTTGTCCTGTGTCGGTGTTTCCTGTTAAGCTCTGTGGAGCCTGGAGCTCTGGGGATGATGCCCGGCTGGAACATTCTTTTTCATTTATAGGGCTGATAATTATGTGGCAGCTCTTCCCAAGGGAATATATCTAAAATAGACCTCAGAGGTCAAATTACATTATTTCCAGCTGAGGGTTTCTTTTTCTTCTTCAAGGTTTAAAAATATCTGAAACATGTTTAAATATATATATAT
The DNA here is from genome assembly GCA_004026885.1 of Lyroderma lyra. Classification (NCBI taxonomy): domain Eukaryota; kingdom Metazoa; phylum Chordata; class Mammalia; order Chiroptera; family Megadermatidae; genus Lyroderma; species Lyroderma lyra. The sequence goes on along the minus strand of PVJL010013095.1, from coordinate 400 downwards.
ATATATATTTTTTTTTTATTTAATTAGGGTAAATCTTTGGGTTATTCTGTTTTTGATTTTGTAATTTGAGGACTTCATCAGTCTAAATCAGTTTAAACCATATAATTCTAAATCTGAAATGGAGACATTTGATAGGATATGCTTTGGGGGTAACTTGATGGTCTGGGAGATGTCATTTAGATGTCACAGTATTAAAGCCTTTCTCTGGACTTAAAAGTATTTTGGAGGAATAAGAGATGTAATAGTTACAACCGGGACTTATACAGAATTTTCAACGTAGTTGCTGTTGCCTCTCATTTCTATGAGCATCAATTTTCAAATTGGCATAGCTCTTTCTTACTTCTGAAGTATACTTTTGAAGGTCAAATGCAATTTTGTGAAAGAACTTTCAAATAAATAA
>PVJL010013094.1:0-33854 GCA_004026885.1 Lyroderma lyra | reverse complement strand
CCCCGTCCCGATGACAGAAAACAGCTCCCGAGGTTACCCAATAGCCCTCGAGGGGCAAAACCACCTACCGTTGAGAATCACGGGGCTAAACAGGCATGTGACCCAAACTGGGTTGTTGGGATTTTTTTTCTTTTCGATTATAATGGAGGAAAAAGATCCTGGCCTCCCGAGTCAGACGTGCTTTGAGGTGAGGCTTGGCACCACCCGAGGCCTGGCTCCCTGACCCGTGGGGCCGGCAGGCCCGCCGGACGGGCGGCTGCAGGGTGCTGGAGCTCAGGATTCCCGGGGCGAGTCAGGGGCGCCTTTGAGTGGGTAGTGAGTTCTCGCTGTGGCCCTGTCCTTCTCAGTGTCCTTATTCCAACCTCCTTTCCTTCAGCCAGGACACAGCAGCGCTTCTGCCTCATGTGTCCGAACTGCATTATGGCTCCTGTAGCTGCGAGAGCACTGACTGCTACGGCACTGCCCTCTGATGCCCTCCACAGCACCTTCCCTGCTTCTGCCACTAGACCAGAAGCCCTTGAGGACAGAATTCTCATTCACTGTTATGTCCCCAGACCTTGCATGCTACCTGGCACATGGTAGATAAGCCATCAATATTTGTGGAATAAGTTTAATGGATGGATGGATGGATGGGTGAATGGATGGGTGGGTGGATGGGTGGGTGGATGGGTGAGTGGATGGGTGGTTGGATGAGTGGGTGGGTAGGTGGGTGGGTGGATGGATGAATAGAGGGAGCACAGTGTTACGCTCCCACTCCCCCTTACACCCTCAGAGCTTGCCATCCTCATGCTTCCAGAGGACTCTTTGGGACAAGAGTCAAGTGTGGGCACCTTGCAGAATTCTCTTTCCTGAATACTGTTTAGGAACCACAGTGTTCAAAAAAATCACAAGGACGATCTACCATGGCCTCAAGGGCAAAGCATGACTCGAGACATTCCTCTGGCAGTAATGAAGTAACTTGGAGCCAACTCCCCAGAGAGGAATCTGTGAAGCAAGACACAGCATGTGATGGGAGACAGTCCCCTAGCAGCACAGCCTGAGGTCTGTGAGAGCCAGGAAAGACTCCCAGTCATTGTCAGAGTCTAGTGTAACTGGGAGATGTCACTTAATTAAGAGTAGGCTGACCAGACATCCCATTTTAAATGGGACAGAAAAGAACAATACTCCCCCATTTCAAATGGGATATCTGGTCAAACCTAGTATATGAGCAATTTTTAAAAATATTTAGAGTGTTATGTATTTTAATATAATTTTACATAAATTACTTAAGTTAGTCGATTTAAATAAAGACAGTAAATAATCATAGAGACGGTATGCAGATTTGGCAAAATTCATGAAGATTTGTGTGCATGAATGAAATTTTCATAATTATTGAAAGACAGGCAAAACCAGGGGTAATTCTCCCTTTTTAGGAGGAAGCCAACCAAGATGCTGTGACATTAGCTAGGGTGACTTAGAGGTGGACCTTTCTCTAACAAAAACTGGAATTTAAATGCAACTCTCTCCCACTTAAAACTCTAACAGGAAAATGGTGTTACAAAATGACCTTAAATAATAGTTCTAGGTAACGTTTATTTTCTGGTGCTTTGCTTTGGGCTCTTACAGGTATTATCTCATGGAATCCTTCCGCCGTCTTATAAAGTAAATATTAATACGTTTATTAATCTAATTTTTCAGTGTAGGAAGTGTAAGAGTCAAACCTATTATCACATTAATAAATGAAGTGCACCTAGTTTCATGGAATAGCATGTTCCCATTAATGACAATAGACACTGAACGCTCTGGGACGATTCCATCTCCTCCTTTTTTGCCTCTAGAATAAGAGTCAGGTGAAGCAGATTCTAACCCTGGTTCTGTCTATCTCCAGCTGAATCACACAGTCCTTACACACATTTCCTAAATTCTAGGCCTTGGTTTTTCACATCTATAAAATAAAAAGTCTGAATTTTGTCATCCCCAGTAGCCCCTTTATATCCAAGAATCTATCTTTTTACCCTTCAAATTGTTAATAGTTATTTGTATCATGTTGGGAATGCACGGATTGTGTAAGTTAGGTGGACTCGGCAGACCGAATGCTGAAATAAAAATTGGTTCCCAGTTGTTCTGAAAGACCAGTATTGTAATTCCCACCAATTGTCCTGAAAGAAACGGGGTGAATGGACCTATTTTCAGCAATAGGATTGGAGCAATAGTGACCACAAAACACTCCAAGTTTGTCCAACCCACAGCCCAGGACGGCTTTGAACTCGGCCCAACCCACATTCGTAAACTTGCTTAAAACACTGCCAAAAGTACGTGCAGACCTTTATTATTATTATTATTATTATTATTATTATTATAGTCACCAGCTATTGTTAGTGTTAGTGTATTTTATGTGTGGCGCAAGACAATTCTTCTTCCAGTGTGGCCCAGGAAAGCCACGAGGTGGGACACGGCTGCTAAGTGATCACCCAGAAAATAAACAAACGTTTCTGGAGCAACTCTCACAGCAGCAACTACAGAGAGTCCATCCTTAATGAGTTTCCAGACAATTGAGGAAACAGGACCAAACCCATGAAAATCTAAATTGCGGATCAAAGTGTAGCCCTGGGAAGGCCTTTGACCCCGCCTAGTCACAGATTCACAGAATGTGAGAGCTGCACAGGGCCTCAGGGCTGGGCCCACTCCCCCCACCCCCAGCCGGGACCACCCCTCATTGGTCAGTGAGAAGACCCCAGGCCAGAAAGCTGAGGTCAGGGGTCCGCAGCAAGTGAAGGGAAGAGCAGGGCTGAGCACTCCATTCAGGAGCAGCAGCAGGTCCCTTTAATGGCAGGGGAGAATTTCGGTTAAAGAATAGTTAGTTGCCAATGGGGATGTGATTGCGGAGGCTTTTCTGGGTCACAGTCGAGCCCTGAGAAGCCATAAAAGGTCTTGATGTGGAGAAGGGTTCACTGGGCAGCCAGGGGCACGGGCGTTAACAATTAAGTCAGGCCTGTCTCCACGTACCCATGTGGGGCAATCGGCACATGCAGTTAAAAAAAGAAAAAATAACCAAGGTGTACAATGTTATGAGTGTTTATAAATGCATAGAATTTTCTGGACAGATAAATAGAAGCCTGGTCACTGTGTTTGCCTGCAGGGAGGAGCATCAGATGGCTTAGCAGTTGAATCCATTCATCACTGTATGTTCTCTGTGGACATTTTGACTTTCTGAACTTTTGCATATGAAGGTCTGACAATTAAGTTCACAAATTTGCCACCGTGCGCTTACGTTGGCGGCACTGTACAAACAACCCGGTGAGGTGTCACAACCTTGGTACATCTGTGTCTCACAGCTGTGTTCGTGTCGGCATGTGGCGGCGTCTTGCTGAGTGACGTTCATTATTGTTGTTGCATGTTTTTGTGTGCCGACACGAAAATGTTGAAGCTTGAATTAGAGCGATGAACAAACAGGAAATTTCTTGTTAAACTTGGCAAGAGTGGAAGCGAAATCAGGGACATGTTAGTCCAAGTATATGAGGATAATGCCATGAAGAAAACGGCAGGGTACACATGGATTACGTGATTTTCTGAGGGGAGAGAAAGTGTCACTGGTCAAGAGAGGTCAGGGCAGCCAGTAATGAGCAGAACTGACAAAAACATTGCAAAACTTCGTCAAATTGTGCATCAAAATTGTCAGCTGTGAGAAGCATAGCAGTCCAAGTACACATCAACAGAGAAACAATTCGGAAAATCTTAACTGAAAATCGTGGCATGAGAAAGGTGTGTGCAGAAATGGTCCGGAAGGAGCTCACTGGTGAACACAAGTAAAGGAGAGCTGAAGTTTGCCAAGACCTTTTGGAGAGGCAGGACCATGTTTTGAGCCGTGTTATCACTGGTGATGAAACATGGGGGTACCAGTACGACCCTGAAACAAAGCATCAAAGTGCACAATGGAAGTCAGTCAATTCTCTATGACCAAAGAAGTTCCGTCAGTCCAAATCAAGAATCGAAACAATGATGCTAACCTTTTTTGATATCAGAGGGATTGTTCATTCTGAATCCATACCAAGTGGACAAACAGTCAATCAAATTTACTATTTGGAAGTACTGAAAAGGCTGTGTGAAAAAGTTAGACGAAAACAACCTGAACTTTTCGCCAACCATGGCTCCTGCACCACGACAACGCACCAGCTCACACGGCGCTGTCTGTGAGGGGGTTTTTAGCCAGTGCACACATAACTGTATGGAACACCCTCCCTACTCACCTGATCTGGCCCTCAATGACTTTTTTCTTTACCTGAAGATAAAGGAAAGATTGAAAGAAAGACATTTTGATGACATTCAGGATGTCAAGGGTAATACGATGACAATTCTGATGGCCATTCCAGAAAAAGAGTTCTAAAACTGCTTTGAAGGGTGGACTAGGCACTGGCATTGGTGCACAGCTTCCCAAGGGGAGTCCTTTGCAGGGGACCATAATGATATTCAGCAATGAGGTATGTAGTACCGTTTCTAGGATGAGTTTGCAAAATTAATTGTCAGGCCTTGCATATTGCTTACTTAAAATGATTTTTTAAGAAGATACTTTTATCTAGTCTGGAAAGCTTTCTTTTGAATTAAATAATTTCTTTAGGTTATAAATAGCACCTTTTAGTAAAGTAGTCATCTGACTTTAGAGCAGTAAGATCAAGGTTAATTATACAGTTACTGCCTCATTCATACCCAGAAACTGTTAGAGAGGGTGTGACATCCTGGCATGAAAAGTTGATTTATTTCTCTCTGTGGTTACTCTCCTGGCAATGACCGCAGTTGTTGAAAGGGTGCCAGGTACTGTCACATACAACTCGGATGGGAATTTGAACGTAGCCATATCCTCCCACAGCTGGCTGGGGACTCAGCGTGTGCTATAAATAGCATCAATCCTCCTGTTCAAAATGCAGTGCATGAGATAGCTGCAGAAAAGTGAACTTGACAACATGCTGGAACCTTCTATTGTGGAACTGGGAGGGAAGGGGCAATGCCCACCTGGTCTGATCAGCCTTTGCCTTTCCTGGGTGTGCAGTTTCTGGAACATGGCAGGACCCATAGCATATCCAAATGTACGTAACCTCTGTTACAACGGGAGTCACCAGAACCTACAGACACAACCTTCTGTTCCCAGCTGAGTTTTTGCCCACGTGAGAACCACCAGCTTCACTGAAGATGAGCTTTCAGAGCTCTGGGGAGCGCGCCCTCAGCCTCATAATTGCGTATTTTTTGCTAGAGTTAAATTTTCTGGACGGTGCAGCAGCATTCGCCCAGTGGGTTGCATGTAATTCACTCTTTAGGCCCTTTGGGGGGTAGCAGAAGTAGCAGTGGCAATCTGTTCTCCTGGAACGTCCGCCCGGTGAGTTGTCCCCTGAGGGATTTTCCTGGTCTGCTTAGTAGACCTGAGTCAGGCCCTAGAGAGATTCAGTAATAACCCAGCTTGTTCGGCCTAGGAAGGAGGTGGTGGCGTTGAAGGGTCGTAAACAGGTTGGAGAGGCGTTGAGGAGACAGAACCGGTGGGGGGACGCCGGTAACTGATTGGATACAGACGGGGGAAAAGGGGAAAGATTAATCCCCAGATCCCTAGGATTCTGACCGAGTGGGAACTTGCACTCCACGTGGTCCTTTCCGGGTGGCTCCCTGGTGCTGCTGAACTTCCTCGGGCCGTGGAGGAGGGCCTTCCTGGCAGTGTTTGATGATCAGTGGTTCGCCAGCCTCCGGACAGGCTGGTGTCTGCCCTACCACCAAGAATCATGCAGTCACGGGATTTTCCGTGCCTCTGCTTAGTTAGAAAACACAGGTGGCAAGTGTTAGGGAGACTTTTTATTTAATACTGAGAACCCCAATCACCCAGTGATATTTGGAGAAGCTTGTACCACGTAGAAATAAAATTGAAAAAGACAGATATTAATTTATAAAAAATAATTTTTTCTAATGCTTCAAAACAAGCGATTCAGAGATGTATCTGAATTTAGTTATTTTGCCTGTACACGTGCAGCTGTTGTGTTCATGTAGGTGTGCATGCCCAGAAGTGCCTAGGTCAGGCTGTTTCGAGAACCTGATTGATCTTGTGTGTTTTTCCTTCTTTATTAATCCCTTAAAAGCAACATAATATCACCATGATGTGTGTGTGTGTGTGTCTGTGTGTGTGTGTGTGTGTGTGTATATATATATGGTTAAGAAAATGATTGAGTCCTTGCAAAATTAAAAGTTCAGTTTTTAGTGTGCTAGTCGACGCTCAACTATTAGTCAAGTCTGGACAGACTGGGGCTGACCTCCACTCCCCTGAGTTGGCGGGGGTGGGGGTGGGGCCGCGGGATAAAGAGATTCTGAGAGGCCGAGCACCTCAGCGGTGACCTTTCACCGCAATAGAGCGCGGGGTCCGCTCCAGAGACGTCCCCCTGAGTGGCCACTTCCTCCGGCGAGAGTTGGATAAAGGCGCGTCCCGACTCCTGAGAAGAACCTTCCTCTGCAGAGGAGACCACTCGAACGAATTTGACAGTCCCCGCCCTGAGTCCTCCTGGAAACGCTGCTAATGAGGTGGTTTATCTGGTTTTATTGCCCTTAATTTTATTACCTGCCCAATATAATCTTGGCTCCATCTTGCCCTGCTTGGAGGCATGGTAAAAGCTTTGTGTCTAGGAAAGCCTCCTCCCCCCGCAAAAGAGAGCTTGCTTTCTGGGGGTGCAGGGCTGTGGGCCAGTCCTGAGGGCTGAGGCACCGGCGACAGCCTAACTCAGAAGCTAAGCCATTCTAGAATCTGATTTTCCGGCCTGGGTGGGGGTATAAACAATCCCCAGGACGGAGATCCAATCAACAAAAAGAGGCAAAGACCAGAGGCGTATTTCTGCACCCCACCCCACCCCCCACCCCGAGAGTTCCAGAATCTTTGGTTCAGATTTGACTTGCTTGAGCGTCAACCACTCAGATGCATTCGTGGTCGGGGTGGGGGTAGGGGGAGACATCAGTCATCTGATGTTGCGGGGATGGGGTGGGGGGACTGGGCTCCAGCAACACCCCCCGCAGAAGCGAAGCAAAGCAGGGCGCAGGGCCAGCAGGTGGGAGATGGAGGAAGTGGCGTCTGGTGTTCAGGGAGGAAGGGCGGAGCCTTCCCGGGCCCTCCGCGGGCGCGCAGCCAAGTCCCGCCGTCTCGCTATTTCACTTCTCGGAGGGGACCTCTCCCTTCCCCCCATCGCTCACTGCCCACATCCACAAACCAAGCTCCCACACGCAGCTGCTGCTTCCACTGTAAGCGCCCGCTGTCCCTACACGCCCCGCCTCTTACAGCCTTGTGGAACATTCTCCCTGCGACCTTTTATTGAAATACGTGTCATAAAACGCTTTGGGGTGCCCGGGCCTTCGGCCGGTTTGCTTTGGCTCCTGCTGCCCTGTCTCCGCTGCTCATGGAAAATGTGTTTTCTCTTCCTTCTTGGCTGCGCCCACCCACACCCCTGCCCTGGGCTCTGGTCTGACCACAGCCCGCCGCAGGCCGAGGAAACGTGGGTGGGCAGGTGCCAGCCCCTGCTCCAAGCTGTGGGGGCCGGGCCTGGGGAGTCCGGGGGTGGAGCGGGAAGAAGGGCGTAGCCCAGGGAGTTTCTCAAAAAAGTGTAGACAGCTTTTAAAAAAGCGATGCTGAGAATGTTAAGAAATAGTCATTCTAAGTAAGAATAGTATCTGCTGCTCCCGGAAAGCCCTCCAGAATACACTAGTAAGTGAAAATGTTAGTGGTGACCAGCTGCTAGTAGTACCGGATTCCGTTTGCTGCTGTTTTCTAAGGATGTGCTTCCCCACACTTTTATACCCCTGAGGGTTTGTCTGGGAGGAGCAACAACGAGTTGTTTATAGCGATCCCCTCTGAAGAAAGGATTGTGTGGGGTGGGGGCTGCTTTTGTTGTCTTTGCTTCTGCACTGTTTGAGTCTGTTTTTTACTCTAGTAGTGCATGTAGTGCCTTTATAAAAATCAAGATTAATGTTTTTAAAAGAATATGTATTTCTATCCATTGGTGATTCTCTGAGAACCACACTAATAAGACAACTAAATGGAAACTGAGACTGAATAACACAAAATAATTCTATCTGACCTGGTAGGTTGAGCAACTTATTATAATACTATTTTCAGCCCTTACTATATGACATAACAATGATCTTTATTCTGTGTAATTATTTAATACTTATCAGAATCAAATGAGATAGCTACTTTATAAACCTTTCATGAATGAGGAAATAGGCTCAGAGAAGTTGCATAGTATTCACCAGGTCACACAAATAGTAAGTGCTGGGGGGCCCAACCACTTCAGAAGGGGAGATTAAACAGCTCCCTTGTCTTCCACTGAATCCCCAAATTTTAGCCAAGTGCCTGGTACATGACAAGGGACAGAAATCTATTTGTTGCATAAATGAATAGTATCTGTTACAAAGCTTATGCCCTGCCACTATTAATACGTTAAATCCGCCCCCACCCCCCACCCCACCAGAAGCTACACTGGGAGTGACCAAAGGCCTGTGTCAGCACAGTCACAGATGCAGGCTCACGTCCTGACTCAGAGTGGCATGGTGGGAGCCCCCACACCTAAAGTGAGCCCTCACCTCCTAACGCTGTGCTCACGGCATGCTGGTTTCCACTCTTGCACCCTCACTTCACACTCCTCCCTCACCTACTGGAGATAAAGGACATTTTTGTTTTTCCTGAGTGAGTGACTACCCTACCATTCATTCATTCATTTATTCACTCATCAAATATTTATGGCGTACTTAACCACCTGCAAGGTGTTGAAGATACAGCAGTGGAAAACAAAGGTAAGGTCATTCTAGTATTTGTCCTAAAGGAAGAAACAGACAAAAGAATTTTTAAAAATTAATAAATGACAAACTATCATATTTAAAGAAAAAAACTTGGTGTCATAAGCCCCAATTATTATGGAAAAAAGTATAATATTTATTTTTCTAAATTTTTTTTAAGTTATTAGATGCAGAAAGGTGAATTTAGACCCTTACCTCACACCGTAACTAATAAATTAACACAAAATAGATCAGAGATCTAAATATAAAGATGAAAACTATAAAAGTCGTAGAGGACAACATAGGAAAAGAAATCTTCGTGAACTTGGCTCAGACAAAGATTTCATAGATACAACACAAAAAGCACAATATGTTAAAGAAACAATTGATCAATTGGACTTAATCAAAATTTTAAAAATTTGTTTTAAAAGACACCACTAAGAAAATGAAAAGATAAGTTACAGACTATGAAAAAATATTTGCGAATATGTCAGATTAAAAAAAAAGAACTTGTACCCAGAACACATAGAAAACTCTTACAGTTCAATAGTAAGGAAAAAAAATCCAATTTTTAAATGGGCAAAAGATGTGCTTCACTAAAAATATATGAATAGCTAATAAGTTCATGGAAAGATGCTTAACATCATTCATCAGTAAGAAAATGCAAATTGAGGCCTCAAAAAAAAGGAAATGCAAATTAAAACCACATGAAATACCACTTCACACCCACTAGAAGAAGGCTGTAACTTAAAAAGACAGATATCCACACCAAGACACATTATAATTAAACTGTCAAAGTTAAAGACAAGGAGAGAATCTTGAAAGCAGCAAGAGAAAAATAACATGTTATATACCTGAAAACCCCTGTAAGACTCTAAGCCAGCGGTTCTCAACCTGTGGGTCACACCCCTTTGGGGATTGAATGACCCTTTCACAGGGGTCGCCTAAGGCCATCGGAAAACACATATCAGATATTTACATGATGATTCATAACAGCAGCAACATGACAGTCATGAAGTAGCAACGACAATAATTTTATGGGGGTCCCCACGACATGAGGAGCTGTGTTAAAGGGTCGCGCGGCCTTAGGAAGGTTGAGAACCACTGCTCTAAGCACATTTTTCAGCAGAAGCTTCGCAGGCCAGAAGGGAGTGGCCTGATACATTCAAATCGCTGAAAGAAATACACTGCCAACCAAGAATACTGTATCTGGCAAAGTTGTTCTTCACACTGAAGAAGAGATGTTTTCCAGATGAGTAAAGATGGAAGGAAGTCAGAATCACTAGATTGCCCTCAGAAGAAATGTTCAAGGGCCTTCCCCAAGCTGAAACAGAAGGATGCTAATTAGTAACAGGGAAACATGAACTTATACATCTCTCTGATGAAAGTAAATAGATAGTTAAATTCCAAATATGCTAATGTGGTAATGGTGGTGGGTAAATCCCATAAATTTAGCGTGAAGGTTAAACAACAAAGCAGTAAAAATAACTATTAGGACAATAATTTGGTGATGAATGCACAATGGAAAAAGAGATAAACTGGGACACCCAAAACAAGGAAGACAGCCAGAGAAGAAGACAGAAACAAAGTAATTACAGAGCAGCCAGGAAACAATGAACAGCATGGCCACAGTAAGTCCATGGCCATCAGTTATTACTTTAAGTGTAAATGGACTAATTTGTCCAATCAAAAGACCTAACTATACTCTGTCTACAAGAGACTCACATCCGCTTCACAGACACACACAGGCTGAAAGTGAAAAAATAAGAAAAGATATTACACACAAGTGGAAACCAAAAGAAAGCTGGGGTAGCTATTGTATACTTACATTAGACAAAACAGATTTTAAGCCAAAGGCCATAGTGAGAGACAAAGGTCACATAACGATAAAAGAGTCAGTCCAACAAGAGGATACAACATTTTGTAAGTATTTATGCACTCAACATAGGAGCATGTTTGATTTTAAAATATCCTTTAAAAAATGATTATTCTGGGAGTTCCCTGATGGTGTAGTGGCTTAAGGCTTCGGCGCTGGCGCTGTCAGCGCTGCGGCCTGGGTTCGATTCCCAGTCAGGGAGCTACCCACATACCAAAAAGAAAAAAAAAAAAAAAAAAGATTATTCATACCCCAAGCAGCCAAAGAAATCTTGAGAAAAAAAGAACAAAGGTAGAAGCATCGCACTCCCTTATTTCACACTATATTACAAGGCTGTGGTAATCAAAACAGTTCACTGTTGGCATAAAAACACATCAGTGGAACAGAACAGAGAGCCCAGAAATAAATCCATGCACATCTGGCCAGTTTACAGCAAAGGAGCCATGAATACACAATGGAAAGAGGACAGTCTCTTCCATACATGACTCTGGGAACACTGGACAGCCACAGGCAAGAGATAGAAACCGGGCCACTATCTTTCACCATAAATAAAAATTAACTCTAAATGATTAAAGACTTGAATGTAAGACCTGAAACCATAAAACTCCTTAAAAAAAGACACGGACAGTAAGCTCCTTGACGTTGTCAGTCTTGGCAATGATGGTTTGGATTTCATACAAAGATCAGAAGTAGCCAAAGCAAAAATAAACAAATGGGATTACATTAAATAAAAAAGCTCCTGCACAGCAAAGGAAACCATCAACAAAATGAAAAGGCGACCTACAGATGGAAGAAAATATTTGCAAATCATATGTCCAAAATACAGAAAGAAATTCTGTAACTCAATAGTAAAATAACAAACAATCCGATTTAAAAACGGGCAGAGGAACTGAATAGACATTTTCCTGTGAGGACATACAGATCGCCAAGCAAAGGTGCTCAGCATCATGAATCATCAGGGAGATGCAAATCAGAACCACAAAGAGGTATCACCTTGCTCCTGTCAGAATCGCCATCATCAATAAATCAACAAACAGCCAGTGTTGGCGAGGATGTGGAGAGAGGGAACCCTCACGCACTGTTGGGGGTGTAAATGGGTGATGCCACTGTGGAGAGTAGCATAGAGGTTTCTCAAAAAACTGGAACTACCATCTGGTCCAACAATCCCACTTCTGGGTGTATATTTAGAGGAAATGAAAATGTCCATCAGCTGGTGATGCGGTGAAGGAATGTGGTGGGGCCAGAGAATGCAACACCATTCGGCAGTGCGAGAGGGAAATACGGACACTTGCTGCAACGTGGATGAACCTCAGCTCCCCCTGAAAGAAGTCAGTCACAAAAGACGTAGATTGTATAATTTTATGTGCCCGAAATGTCCAGAATAGTCAAATTTATAGAAACAGGAAGTACATCAGTGGTTGCCTGTGGCTTGGGGTAGGGATGGGAACTAACGGCAAATGGGCAAGTGAGACCTAACGAGGGTGATGGCGGAGTGCGGGAAGTGGGTGACGACGGTGGTGGCGGTACAGCTAAGGACGTGAACGGAAGGAACCCAACTGCACGTCTGAGAGCGGCGAATCCGTGACGGCGTGTCACCCTACCTCGGCGGTATTACAGCAAAGGATGGGAGGACTTTTGATCCCACAGTGACTCACGTCCCTCTCTGAACACTGACCCCATCACTCAAGAGCAAATGAAAAGGGAAAGCATTCAAAGCACAAAAATTATTAGAAGAAAAAGGTGAATTCACTATAGAGCCCTTAATTTAAGAGTTTACGCAGGAGGTCCCAGTAAGAACGTCAAGGCTGAGCTTTTCCGTGGCCAAGCCACCCGCCTCCACCAGCCCGATGAAGGAAGAACCCTGGGATTTCCAACTCCATTCTCCTGGTGGAGAGGGGACCCCCGGGAGCCAGCAGTGTTCGCCTTCTGAGCTGTGTGCTTCTTCCCTACGGGTGAGCTCCAGCCTGGGGCCTCCCTGCTTGACGTCTGATCGGCCTGTCAGCCACCCATCCTTCCTCATTTTCGTGGTCCTCACCCTTGCTGGGACTGTCTCTGTTTCATTCATGCCGTCCTTCTGCACACAGGCCAACCCACTCCCCGTGGCTCCTTTGCCCCCCGTTTCCCAGCCCCATCTCCTCCTCTGCTGGGCCTCGCCGCCTCCCCTAGTCCCTCCTCGGCCTCCCTTGTCACAGCAGAAATGGGGATGAAGGTCTCATCCGTGCCCTTCCGAGTCCGGGGTGGTTCTCCTGGCCGGTGGAAAGTGCTGGAATGTGACTTCAGCACATTCCTGTGCACCCGGTTGGGCCCTTGCACAATCCAGGGAGTGTTTTATGGTCTGTTGTTGTTACGCTCACGCTGTCAGGCTCGTCGGAGAAACGGAGGATTAATTATTGACGGAAGTTGCGATGAAACTTTCACCAACATACGTTCACACCTGGGGAGGGAAAGGAGGCTGACACACCAAGCATTTCAAGGAATTAGAAAACAAAACAGAACGGTCTCCCATTTAAATGTCCGTTTCTCTCCAACATTCTAAAATCGGGGAAGAGAAAAGCCCTTTGTGAGAGCGGGAACTATGGGAACGTTGTAAAAGATTCGAAGTTTCTTTTAGCATTCTTTTCTAGCTACCACTAGAGATGAAAATGATGAATGAATTCATTTTAAAGTCGATTTAAAATTTTTTTACAGCCTATAGAGGGACTTCCATTAATAATCGTAAATTCCCCTCCCTTCTAGAGGGCTCGTGTGAAAAGAACATTCCACAAGAGAGAGATTCTGACCATGGGGGGTCATTACACAAAACCCCGAGTCATTAGACGCTATTAATTGTCTGAAATGTAACCAGAAGGAAAATAAACACCAGGGAAGAAATCTAGCATGACTGCCACTGAGTTTAATCCTGGCCCCGCCAGCCTCCAGGAAAACTCTCCAAGCCGGTGTTTCAAAATTGATTTAATGAGCAACTTTTTAGTACCGTGGAAGTAGCTTTCAGTTATTCGACCAGTTAGCAATCTTTGTTATTTAACCAGACTGGACTCCAAAACTCTGACCCATTGTTTTCTGATAATAGTTGTTTGTTTGTTTTAATCAATGGCCATTGACCCACCCCGGAGTTCCGCTGGTCCCTATTCCAGCCTCTCTTGGAGTTTCCCATTCACGGGGTCTGGGCTGACGGCAGTGACAAGGTGCCCCCACGGCCGTCCCGTGGCGCTAACGTGGAGCATTACTGGCCAGGTTCTCAGCTCGGTGACTTGATAAAACCTGCCCCGTTTTGGTTTCGGTTTCACTTTAGTTCCTTTCTTACCTGTTGGCCTCACTGCAGCCTAACTCACCTGGAAGACACGACCCTGGCACGGCCTGAGCCTACCCAGGATCTGTGCTCCGGGATGCCACGAGCGAGAGTCAGTCACCAAAGCCACAGGGGCCGCCCGTCAGGGGCTAAGCAACATGCTGAATATTCATTAGTGGTGTTTTAACGAGCAGACTTCATAGCCATTGTCTCGTGGCCACCGAGCAGGGTGATGGGTGCGACGCGTGGGCCCCCAGTGCTACACAGATGCCATTCTCCTTGTGAATCAGTCAGGATTTGGATGGAAAGGGGATAAGGGAAACAAAACCAAAAAAAAAAACATGTCCATTAAGCTGCTCTTGAATTTTGGAGAGAAGAGTCCCCTGGGGCCTTTGCTGACCCTGCAGAGGACCCAGGGGTGAACGTCAGAAGTACCTGAGTTCGGGAAAGTACTTAGAACAGTTATACGTGACAAATTGAAATTATGGAGGGGAAATCTCCTGAGACATTCAGAAAAAGCAGTTGGGAAAAGAGAGAGAATTGAACGGATCTATGATAACCCAAGCGCTAGAAGAAGTAAAGCAGAGTGGTATTCCTGAAGCCCCGGAGAAGTTCCGGGTCAGGGGTCAATGGGGCTAACAATGCAGATCTCCAGGCCCCACCCCCAGAAGACAGACTGAGTTCATCTGGGGTGGGGCCCGGAAAGCCACACTGCTGACAACTTGCCTGAATTTGATTTATCGTATGAATAAGTGAAGCTTCTCCTACCAAAACGCTTAACCTAAGTCCATGTGACATCCAGTTTCTCGCTTCCATTTTTAATGCTGACCTGATCACATGGGGGACAAGAAATGATCTTTCATTGCCCGAAGAGTGAACTAACACCAGGAGAAACATAGGGGTGATCGGACTTAACGTGAGGCTGACTTGAGCTTACCTGTTCCCATGGCCCCGACACCATCCAAAACATCTCTGTGTCAGTCCAAAAGGAACCCTGCTGCCCTGGAGGCGGGGAGGAGTCCTGTACAAGATGCCGAAGTTTAGCAAACAAGAGCACCGATGTGACACATGTTGTAGAATCAACCACCTGCACGCTACCAGAAACAAAGCCCGAGGTGGTAAATGCCATAGGAAGTGGGGATCAGGGTGATGGTTTCATTCATTCATTCATTCATTCATTCCACTAATATTGATTCGCTATTGTCACATACTGGTAGACAAGACACACTGAAGTGAATAAAATCAAGTTCCTGCTGAGACGTGTGGCTACGATGGCAGTCACATAAATGTACCAGATTAACTTGTCTGCCTTGCATTTACGCCCTGTTATGTATCAAATGAATTTCAGTTCAGAAATCAACAAATAAAGGTCCTGTCCTAGTGGAGCTCACGTTCCATAATAAGTCAGCCTTCCCCCGATCACTGACTGAGTACGTTCTGTGTCGGACACTGGCCTGGACGTGGGCCCGGGCGGAGCGGGTAAGGTACCTGCCGGAAGTGGTGACGAGGGCCATGGGCCAGAAGGCGCTCGTTTCTTGGCCACCTGGTGGGGTCTTCAGGTACAGAGGTGAGTAAGAGCTGGTCCTGCCGCACGGACTTGGGAGCACTGAGAGAGGGTTGCACAGCTCATTGTGGAGAGAGAGACAGACACGGGGTGCGCCTGGTCAGCGGGCTGGAAGAGATGAGGCTACAGAAACCTGAGGGGTGGATGTTGTGCAGACAGCGAAGGCCACGGTCAGGAGCGGGGACGTCCCTCGGCGGGCCGTGCAGCCTTTGAAGGTGCTCGAATGGATGAGACTCGTGTTTCAGAAAGTCACCTGGAGGCAGGCGGGCCCCTCAAGGAGCTGTTACAAGCGTCTCGGCGGCGAGAGCTGGAGCCAGGATGGCGCCAGCGCACACGAAACGAGAAGTCGGATTCCAGCGCTCCAGACTCCGAAACGACAAGACATCTAAGAGGAAGGATGTGGGTCGGGGGAGACGCAGGAGGAAGTGCCACTGGGCAGACCTAGCCGGGCCACCACATGCGTGGGGACTCCGTTACCGAAGCTGGGTCTGTGGCGTGGGAACGAGGGAGGCCATGATGACCCGTCCCACTCGGCGGGTTCGGGACGCTGGCGCCGGACTATTGACGAGCAGCTGCAAGTACAGGTCAGGTGTTCAGGGGCCTGGCCGAAGCCGGACGTGCAGATCGTTATGGGGACAAGGACGCGTCTGGGCTGAACGCACGCAGTGGCAGAGATCCACGGCCACCTGTCGCCACCAGAGCAGAAGCAGTGGAACGGGATGGGGTCCTTGGAGCCGTGGAGAACTGTTTCCAGAAAGATCTAAGGGGTCGAAGGTGGGAGATCCAGGATGAAGAAGGCCCTCCGGCGGTAATCTCACCTCTCCCGCCCGTGATGTGACGTGACGTGTACGTCCTCCATGGGCGGACGAGCCCTACTCCGAACCTCCCGCCCAACTCGCCGCTCAAAGTCCAGCTCATTCCTCCGCCCATCTGAACGAAACGTTCAGACTAGCCATCTACGGGCCAGAGCCTGTGGGGAAGACCACGTTCCACAACATGGTCGTGGCCTTGCCCACGAGCTCCCAACAGAGGCTCAGGGACACAGGGTCGTAAAGGCCACGAGAAAACGCAGGAGGGCACCTCCCCGTACCCCGCCAGGGCCTGCGGAGTTATGGAAACTTCCCGGAGGGAGTGATCTGGAAGCTGGGACGGAGCAGGAACCAAGGTGGAGAGCTCTGCAGGCTGGAGGGGGAGCGGCCAGGGTCTTCCACAAACTGGAGGCACAGGGCCACGGGCATCGGGACACTGGCCGGCGACACAGGGCTCGGACAGTTACGTGTATTTGCAGACGAGCAAACACCTGGTACTTGCTGTGTGCACCAACGAGGCCACCAGTGTTGGGTTTGCACAAAGTGGCCCTGACACTCATCCTAGGAGGGGCAGGCTCCCAGGATCCCAAGTGGCTCAGTGACAAGTCTGGGGCAGGAAGTCGGTATGTGCCGATGTCCCTCCCTGAGGCGCGGACATCATCGTCCCCAGGCCTTACGATGACAGGACCCGGGTGGCCACCTTTGCTGCCCACTTCTAACCACTCAGCACATGTTGTCGGCTTATCTGCTGCTCACGCCCAGGGCGGGGGTTCGGGAGCCCCTGTCCCTCGTGTGGACTCTGGAAGGAGGTCTCGTCCCCCACTTCCCCCTCCTCCCTCTGAAATGCAAACGCGGCCACAAACGTGCGCGACGCTCCCTGTGGCCCGTGAGTGCGGTCCGGGGCGAGGTGAGGCCCCCTCACTGCCGGGACTAGGACACGCTGTCTGTCCCAGTGACAGGTGAATGCCTGGAGAGTAACCAGTCCTTACTGCGGCCGGGCTTCGCCCTCTGCCCTGCCTAACCGCCCGTGTCACCACTGGGGAAACCGAGGCACAGGACGGTTAATAAGGTCAAAGAGCACCACTAATGAAAGGGCGCCCTGACCCCACGGCCTATGCCCTGAGCCCGGGGAGGGCAGAGAAAAGCGGGCACGACGAGGTTTGGGAGGAGAGAAAACACCTATGGCAGCTCTGGGACGAGTCTGCCCCCGCCCCCTGCCCCCACGCCTGGGGAATCCCGCAGGGGCCGCGCCCTGCTCCCCCCACACTCAGCCTGCCACGTGGCCCTGCAGTCTGGGGGGCCTCTGCCTGCGCCCACCTCCTCCCCTGGGCTCTCAGACACCTGCCCCCTCTCCGCCCCACCCCCAGCCCCTCCTCAGGGAAGAGATGGCGCCCCCAGGGCAATGGGGTCCCCGGAGCCCTGGCTGGGGCCTGCTCTCTCGCGTGCGCCTGGGCTTTGTCCCTTCTGGGTTGTGCGCAACCTTCTTCCACTGTGGTCGTGCGGAATTCTTCTTTCTTGCAGCTGACAGAGGAAAGGTCTGAATGAGGCCCCTTCGGTCCACAGGTCTTCTACCGGGAGGCACTGTGCTGGGTGCGGGGACAAGTAATCACTGTGGACACCCTTACAGGGTGGCCCCCCTTTCATCTGCCACAGTCAGAGCGCAGGGGACCCCGCTGAGCCCCCGCCCCGGGTCCCCACACCTGGTGCCCACTGCGTGCACTGAACAAAACACGGGGTCGTATTACGGGTCTGTCTTCACCTCTAGACCCAGTCCCCCGCAGGCCAGGCATTTGCTTCCTCCTCACGCCCCGGAGCCCATGCCGAATCTGTGGGGTGGAAATGAATTTGAACTTTTCAGTAGTACCGCCCTCGTGGGACCCACGTTCTGATGGGCCAAGGTCTGTCCCCGAACGCTTCCCCCACGGTATCTCACTTAATCCTCACGAAGGAACGAATGAGGGAGGTAGGACCGGTCCTCACAAGAGGACACGGGGGTGGAGAGAGGTGAATGCCTGGTCCTCCTCCGCGGGGACAGAAGTCCCTTTTTGTCTCAGCCCAGCTGGAACCCGAACTCCCTCATCCCGTTCTACTGCCGGGTGTCTGTGTGTCTGTCCGGCACCGAGTGTCGTGGTTTGGTAAGAGGGTTCCAAGCACGTTGTCACGGGCAGTACTTCCTCCAGCAGAAGTCGGGAGCATCTGAGCATAATTCCATTTGAGCCCCGGGGTGCGGCCACTGTGGAGGGGGTAGGGTTTCCAAAGCGGGGACAAACTTCCCCCCTACTTTGGTAGGCAGTTTATTTTAGAAGCATTTAAATTCCAGCCATAAAAAAAAAAAAAAAGCTTTTGTCATGTGAGCTGTTTCTTTGTCCTCCCACATTAAAGGAAGCAACCCGCCCCTCCCTCCCTCCCCCTCCCCCTCCCCCCAGACTGGATTTAGATAAGCCCAGAGCCAACCCCCAACGCCACCGCCACCGGCCACCCGGAGACGGTGGAACAATTGGCCTTCAGGTGGGGCTTAATGGAAGGCTTCGGCATTCCCAGGGGTCGCCCGGGCCGGCGTCTCTGCAGAACCTCCCGCTCCCCGCCCTGGGGGGTTTCTGTCCCTCTCCCCACCCTCCTTTATCTGTGTTTGCAAAGATACTTCAGAGACTCCAGCCGACTCCGGGGAAGATAGCCCGGGCCTCCCGCAGTCCCCACCCGTCCCCGCCCTGCCCTCAGCGCCCTGGACGAGTCCCCACTGGGCCTGTTACCCAACACTGCCGGCCCGCGGGGAAAGGGCAGGGCGTCCCCGCTGTCACTCCCCCACCCCGCCTCTGTCCCCAGTGCTCTCCCAATCTGCCTGCCTGCCCCCACCCTGGACTTCGCTCCCCGGTGTCCTGCACCCCTGGTCCTCCCTTCCCCCCAAATGCTTTCCCCTCTGGGCCGCCCAGGACCAAAGCGTACCCCACATTCTATTTCTACACCCGACTTCTAAGGAGGCGCCACAGCAGTCCACACACACTTCCCTGCGCTACAATCCGGTGTTCTCTCGCGCGTGTGAGCGGCATGTCATGTCCCTCGCGCCCCTCACGGCCGGCCTGGTGTGGGGGGCGCCGACCCACCTCACATGGGAAGGAGCACGAGGGCCCCCGGGGGGACGGTTGCCCTTGTGAGACCGCCCAGCGCGCGCTCGGGGCACCAGCTGGGGAGGGGGCCCAGGGCGGTGCGTTGTCCAGGTCCTTCCCCTTGTCCCTCGGCCCCTCGGCGCCCTACGGGAGACACAGGCAGCACACCCTGCAGTCCCCCTCACTCATCCCCACACGGCTTGTCATCCCCCCAGTGTTCTCTGGGCACCGCCTGTGTCCAGGGCCTGGTCCTGGAACCGGGGGAATCAGTGGGGACAGGCAGGAACCCCCCCAGGGCCTAACCCTGTCCCGGGGTGGGTGGGGGAGTCAGAAAGCAAATATGCACAGGAGCCGACAGGCCAGGATTTCAGACGGTGAGAGGGCCCCAGAGGAAGAGGAAGGCGGAAGCCCAGGGGCCTGGAAGGAATGGTGTCAGGAGGGGGGCCCCTGAGAGGAGGGGGGCCCCTGAGAGGAGGGGGGCCCCTGAGAGGAGGGGGGCCCCTGAGAGGCGGGGGCCCCTGAGAGGCGGGGCGCGGGGCTGTGTGACTGGAGTGTCCCTGCGGGCGCAAGGCCAGCAGGCAGGCCTGCACTTGGCCAGCACGAGGGAGACAGCGGGGTGGGCCGGGACCGGGTGTCAGCAGGGCTGCTCAGGTCACACGGGCCGGTGGGGACTGCAGCGTGGAGGGAGCGAGCCAAGCGGGACGCGGGGCTCCCCGGGGTGCACACCAAGACACGCAAGCCCGTGCTCGGGCCGCCGCAGCCCGGCTCCTTGGGGCGCCTGCACCCGGGTGACCCCAAGAAGCCTGTGGCGGAGGCGACGAGGGCCCAAAGTGCTCCAGCTGTGCGTCCGAGGGGACCTCGCGCGGCGTCGGGGGGTGACAGCCCCCCAGCCCCCAGGCTGAAGCAGCAGACATTCAAGGCCGTCCTTACAGAAACGGAAGAGAGCAAACCCTCTCCCCTTTCCAACTAGAGGGATTCGGATCCCCAGAGGGCACCTTTGTGTCCCCGAGTCAGGGAATCCCTTAGAAATCACTCACAATAGGTTTGCCCCGGGGACAGAGAAGCGCCCGTGCCCCCGGCGGAGCGGTGCTTCTGGGCCTAAACTCCGTCGTCCAAGGCGCTCAGGACGGTAACCGGTCCGGGTCCTGCCTCGGCTCTGCCCGGGCGCTGCGGACGAGCCCCGGGGCGGCGCACTGCTGTCCCAGGCTCCCGGCGCCGCGCCTGCGCCCTCCGACCCCAGGGTGCCCTCCCGGACGAGCCCGCCCCCAGGGGTGTCGCGGGGAACGCGAGTTCGGACCCGAGGGTCGGGGGTGCGTCCTGGGTGTCTCCCTTTCCCACTGGCTCTCGCCCTGCCCCCTCCCGCGAGGAGCAGCAAACGCACCCCTCAGCTTCTGTGCTTTGCAGCTGGGGGCCCGGCCCGACCCCGAGAGTTTCCCCACCAACTCTGCAGTTGCTGGGGGACAGAATAAGGTCACCGCGCGCGATGGGGACCGGCCGCGGCCTTCGCTGCCCGGGGCCCTGGGGACCTGCTCAGAATGTGCAAGGCCTCTGGCTGGGAGCGGGGCTGGGCATACGCTCCCCAGGTTCCTTCCCCTGCGCCCCCAGCCTGTGGTGCCCACAGGTCCAGCGACGGAGGGCCCCAAGGAGGCCCCTGTGCGGGGAGAGAGGCTGCTTGCTCACTCCTGGGGCACAGGGGTGGGTGGTGGGGACTGGGGAGGGTTTAGGGGGGTCAGGCGCCCCCTCTCCGCCTTGGGTACTGGAGGCCCAGCTCTTTCCCCAGCGGGCAGGCAGGAGGCCATCCAATCATGTCAGAATCCTGTGGGACCACTGTTGTCGGAGAGACACAGTTTAGGGGCGTCGCCAAGTGAGCCAGTCCGAAGCTGAGTATAAAATGAAGACCCCCTTGAAAATAAAGATCGTCACTTGTAAGACGTAGGTGTCCTACCTTGTGGCTCCCTGGGCCACGTTGGAAGACCTGTCCTGGGTCACACATAAAATACACTCACGAGGTAAAAAAAAGTCACAAAGAAATCTCATCACGTTTTAAGAATTCGTGTTGGGCCGCATTCAGGGCCGTCCTGGGCCGCAGGCTGGATGGACACAGCAGCCTTAAATGATCAACTGGATTAATTAGGTCTTGCAACAAGTGAAAACAAGGATGGTCAGCTGTCTTACCCTGTTCATCCGTCTGTTTTTAATCCGTATTGGATTTGAATTCTGTCTTTGATAGTAAAATGTCAGCCGTCACACGGGGTCTCCTTCCTGGCCCCTCCTACTTTTCCCAGCTGGGTCTCTGAGCCTCCACGATCCAAGTACGAACCGTGGCCCATACTCCAAATACCAACCTCTCCGGTGTTTTAAGGACAGAACGTGCCTAAGTGGAGCCTCTCACACAGCCTGGCACACGGTGAGCTCTCAGGGGACGCGATTTCTGTCCCTGCCCAAGCAACACGGGTCGCCCCCAGGCTGTACCCCTGATCCTGAAGTGTACGGCCCCCTTTCCTGCCTGGGCCCCGAAGTCCCAGCAGGGCTCAGCCTTCTAGCCCCACCCCTTCGCCTTCCATTGTACCCGTATGTGTGTGTGCAACTGTCCGGGGAACGGCTGTGGCCCACACGCCCACACGCCCACACGGGCGGTGGCACAGTGTCCCTGGTGCGCCACGTCGCATTCCCAGCCTCCAGCACGGGGGCGACCACGCACAACGGGCCCTTAAAAAGAAGCGCAGGTCAGGATACAAGCCCGGCTGACAGGGCCCCTTTTCTCCCCCAACCTCCCCCAGCTGCTGGTCTCTGTTAACACAACTCAACGGTCTTGCTCAGTGGTTAGTTTCCTCTTAACCTGGCGCTGTGTGTGTGCATTGTGAATTTAGGTGGATTATGAGGATTAAATAAGGAGAGAAAGGAGAGAAAAAATAAAGAACCAAGCAGGTAACGAGCAGTGATGCTCCCAGGTGATGAAGGAAGCAAGGCACCACGAGGTGAATGAGTGACTTCAGGGGTCACAGAGCCAGGCTGGTGGGGAGTGGTGGCATCTCCAAGAAACAGAGGCATTAATTGAGGATTCCAGAAAACCAGTACAGAGTTGGCGGAATCTCACTCTGTCATAAATGCCATTGCTATCCCCTTTGCGCTATATTTGCAAGGTGGTTTATAGTATTTTTAGGGGGTTATTGTGACTCGGCACAATTTTTACCTTCAAATTTGAACCACTACCACCCCCATAAAATTAAACTACACTAAATCGTTAGCACTTTGAGGGGGAAACTGGGGTCTTTTTCACCTTGATGAGGTCATATGTCGTAAAGACGGGGTAATTTAGAAATCAGTCTAACTTCTGGGGCTCACCAGCCAACACTCTCCCGTAAGTAATTATCTTTGGCCATCTGTCACAACTTATTGACTTAACATACGTTTGTCACAAATCGGTACCAGTCAGTCTCCGCAATGAGTCGGAAATCTCCAGTGTGCAGTTGGTGAGAGGATTTCATCATTCCGTTATGATGCTACATTTTGCCAACTGCTGACAACATTTTTGGCACAGTTTCAGTACTAAGTGGAATTAGACGTTTATTATCTAAATTATGTAAGTTAGCCATGGTTCCTGAAAACAAAAAAAGGTATATACTTCAGTAAAAAGAAGAAAAAATCAAATAGGATCCAACTACTCAAAGATGATGATTAACATTTTGGTTTGTATTGGTCCACACTTCTTTTCTCTCCTCTCGCTCTCTCTCTCTCTCTCTCTGTGTGTGTGTGTGTGTGTGTGTGTGTGTGTCCTCTTAATGAATACAAATTCTCCCACTATATGAAAATTCTTATGAAACCTTTCATAACCCCAAAATGTCATAAAGCAAAGAAGGAATTACGTTAGGACACCTGTAGGGTAGCTGTACCTTTAAAATCACATTGATGGTTATGAAAACAAATCAAAGAACGTCAGCACCAACTGATTGTAGCCTGAGCCCTTCCTCCGACAGTTGCAAGATTCTTTCCTGAGGGTAGAATGTAGCTGGACTATAATTACAGCGTCTTTGAAACCATGAGGCCTTTGGGTCCCGGAGTATAATTCATGTTCTTGCTTGTTCAAATCACAGTGGTACAGAACTCCAAATCCTCGCTACGTTCTAGAAGGAAAAAATAAAAACCAAAACTCTACAAAAGGAAAGGAAGACTGAAGTTAGATAGATGGAGGTTCAAAACAGTCCAGATAATGTGCTTATCAGATTGATAACAAAGGTAGTTACTCATACTGGAAAAATACTTTTAACTAAGAGTCAGCAAAGCGACCTTGTCATTCCCACTCTGTTATTTACAGGACATGTGACTTGGATCACCTCTGTGCCTGTTACCCCATCTGTAAAATGGGAATCATTCTGTTTTCTGTTCCTATTTTCCTGAAATCAAATGAAACCTCCTAAGAACTGCGATGTATGTTACTGAGCATCTCCTTACTGCTCCCCCAGCCCCCAACCCCCTCTGTTTTGGCTGCCATCGGCTTGCCATCTGAATCTGTGGGTCTGTTTCTATTTTCTGTTGCTTCTTCATTCGTTTTGTTCTTTTAGAGTTCCACAGAGAAATGAAATCATGGGGTATTTGTGTTTCTTGGTCTGACTCATTTCACTTAGCATCGTACCCTCTAGGTTCACCCATGCTGTTGCAAACGGCAGGATGTCATGCCACCTTATGGTTGAGTACCATTCCACTGTGTAGTACGCCATGTCTTCGTCATCCCGGAACGTGGAAGTGCTTTCTAACTGTAACGTGTCATGCCAAGGGACGCGCTGAGAGAGAGGCTAACAAGTCATGCAGTTCCTTGCGTCTTCCCTTGGGCTCCAATGCCCTTTCCTGCCTGGTACCTCTCTCAAGCCAAACTGATGTTCTGTGCATGTTCTTTCACACGTCAGCCTTGGTTTCTATTTCTGTTCCCCCACCACACAGCAAATCCTTCGAGGACTAGAACTGAGTCTTGCAGCAGGAGGCTCGGG
The DNA here is from genome assembly GCA_004026885.1 of Lyroderma lyra. Lineage (NCBI taxonomy): Eukaryota > Metazoa > Chordata > Mammalia > Chiroptera > Megadermatidae > Lyroderma > Lyroderma lyra. The sequence continues at coordinate 9,461 of PVJL010013094.1, read as the reverse complement.
GGGCACTGTAGCCCTGCTCCCCGTCAGACCTCCCCAAGACACGTTTCTTCTACTCCCCGAACCCCCCAACCCTCCAAGATGTTTTAGAATGCCATTGGCCCTCTTCATTCTTCCACATGTAGCATCGAAAATACGACCTAGCCGCCAACACCATAGACAGTCAGGGAACATCGGGTGAGGGCTGAATGAATGAGACAACCGAATCATTAGTTCAATCTTCAGGCACGCTCTCGTCCCGTCAATCAAAGCCTCCTCTATTTAAAAATCTCTGAAAAATGATCATGCACCATTTTGGTTGGGTTGTTCAAGCAGGACCACGACTCGTAAGGACTGGTGATGTTGCCGGAGAATGAGGATGAGGTGCAGGGGTCAGCATCGGGCCCTCGGCTCGTGGGCTCACCTCCCCAGCAGCCCACCCCTCAGCGGCCCTCTTATCACACACGCTTTCATGTGTTGGGCGAAGCTGAGAATCCACCTCTTTTGAGCCTGGAGCCCACGTTCTTTCTTCTATAGCTCTCAGAAAGATTAGAATTTTTCAAAGCATTTTGCTATCTCAGTCGACTCCCACACCTGCCCCGCTGAAAGTGGGTGCTTTATCATCTCCCTTTACAGATTAGGAAAGGTGCTCAGAGAGGTTAAATAATTTGCTGGAGGTCACCCAGCTGATAAGGACCCTGGAAATCAAGATCACTGACTCCAAATAAATGCTCGTTTCTCTAAACCATAGTACCACCATGTTGGATAAAGAAATCACCCACTGCGTTTACCGGCTCCATGAAGCAAAGATAGAAGTTAGTAGAAGGAGGGGCAGCGAGGGCATTGGGATCAGTTAGATGTGTAATGTGTGTTCTCTACAGAAATGTGTTTTAGAGCATTAACATACGTTAGTAGATAATAGCATTTACAAACCCTTGGAGGACACGCTATCATTACAATACACCTTATACATGTGTTCTCCTAGTTTAACACATTTTCGAGAGTCAGGTTCAGCATGTGTCCATGCCGTACACCTGGGAAGACCATGGGACAGCTTTACTAGGTGACTCTCTGACCATGACAGGTAGGGGACAGTAGGCCTTATGAGGAGAAGTATGATCTGGCAAATGGTGCAGACAGGCCAGGAGTGGGATGCAATGCTCCGGAAGCACAGGGTGCTACAGCGGGGACACCCCACGACCTAGAAATGCCAACGTGCAGGAAGGCAACATGGCGGAGGGAAGGCCCTCGGGTCCTGAAGGCCAGAGCTTCTGGCCCAGATCTCACTGATTGTCACTTTCCTCCTCTGAAAAAGGGGCTAAGTGTCATTTGATGAGTGACTGAGCAGTTTAGCATTTTGGTAAAGCATGAAGCTCCAGAGGTGGATGGGGGGTGTGTGCGCGTACACGCATGCGTGCGTGTGTGTGCGTGCGTGTGTGCGCGCGCGTGTGTGTATGTGTGCGTGTGTGCGTGTGCGCGTGTGCGTGTGTATGTGTGCGCGTGTGCACGCACGCGTGTGTGTGTGTGTGTTTGTGCGTGTGTGTGCATGTGCGTTTGTGTGCATGTTTGGGGGGGAGAGAGAGAGATCTTGGATAGGCTGACCAGACGTCCTGTTTTACACAGGACAAAAAACAATGGCCCTGTCCCATTTCAAAGGGTGCATACGGTCAGCCCAGTCTCACTGGGCCAAAATCAAGGTGTCAGCAGGCTGACCAGACGTAGTATTTGAAACGGGACTGCACCTTGGTTTTCTGTCCCATTTAGAACGGGACATCTGGTCAGCCTAATCTTGGATCAACCACGCAGTCCCTCTGGGTGCCTCTTCCTAAGTCAGGATAAGATTTCCTACCTCCTCAGGCTGTTGGGACAATTATATAACTTTTCACGTGCTGAGAGCAGTTGACAGCATGAATGAGGAGTGTTAGCTATTGTCACCAGCATCGGTGGCTGTCAAGATCTCATTGTCCATTAAGGATGAGAAAAATATGAGCGTGCGAACCTCAAGTCCGTCCATTTTTAATTAGTTTAAAGCGCTGGAAGCTAAGGTGGACACCGGAACTGTTGGCAGAGGGCAGGAGAGAGACAGGAAGAGTAGGAGAGAGGACCAGATGCCACAGGTGGTGACCAGGGTGAGGAGACAGTCCTCGGAGATGCAAGAATAAATATGAGCAAATAGCCCTTTAAATATTGTAATTTCAAAATGCTGGCGAGAACGGGAAAAATAAAATGACTTTCATTTGAAACAGGCTACAGTTTCCAAAAATAGACCGACACGTACATGGTCAATTAATTTGCAACGAAGGTGCCAAGTTAGATAACTCAGCGGAGAAAAGAGTCTTTTCAACCATCAGTACTGGAACTGCTGGATATTTTACATGAAAAAAAAATTAACCTTGAGTCTCAGTTCACACCACGCAAAGATGAACTCAAAATGAATTCAAAGACCTCAGTGTATGAGCTAAAACCAATTAAACTTTTGGAAGAAAACAGAAGAAAATCGTTGTGATATTAGATTAGGAAAAGACCCAAAAGCACAGGCTATGAAAGAACAAAATGACAAATCGACTTCATCAAGATTAAAAATTGTTGCTCTTACAGGTAAGCCACAAGACTAATATACTTTTGCAAAACATATTTGACTTCATCTATAAAGAACATTTACAATCCAATAATAATGTGAAAAACCCAATAAAAAATAGGCAAAGGACTCAAAAAGGGGGGAGGGCAGAAGATTTGAACAAATACTTCATAAAAGCAGATGTATGAATTACAAATAAACTGTGAAACATGTTCAACATCACTAGTCACAGAGAAAAGCGAGCTAAAATCACAAAGAGCTATTTTGAAGCTATGTTATTAGAGACATAAAAGTTTAGAATTGTTGTAACATATATAATGATCCCAGTCCTCACATTTGGCTTGTTGTATACAATGTTGTAAAGCTGTTCTTAGCATAATAATCGTTAGATTTTTAAACATTGGTCCTTTAAATACATAGACACATATTGAGAATATATATATACACACACACACACTATATATAACTTGTGTTTTTAAAATTAGTTTTAACTAATAAAACTTATTAGTAAAGAAAACATCAGCGTGATACCCGTCTGCAAGCATGGCTAAGAACTGAGATGGACAGTAGCAAATGTCAAGGCTTTGGAGTCCTCGGAAGTCACACACGGCCAGCGGAGACGCGACACAGGACGTCACTGCGGAAGACGCGTGCCAGCGCCCCAAACATCCGCTCGGCATGTGACCCAGCAGCCCTCCTCCTAGGTCGCTACCCAAGCAAACCGCAAAGGACGGAGACCCGCGTTCCGCCATCCCCCACGGTGCCTTTGGGGGTACCGATTAGAAGCAGGTGGTTAAGGAACAGAAAGACTCGCCAAGCACCTCTGACCCGCCCCCTTTGCTGCCTGAGGGGCTTCTAGAAAGGAGCTCCTCACGCTCCCTGGGGGTTTGCACCTCCGCCTGTGTGACTTAGCACGGTGCACGGGTCCCCACAGGGACTTGGTGGCTAGATTCCCCCGTGTCCCCTTGTTTCTGGGCTGTCTTGTGGCAATGTGTGGGTCACACGGGACTGTGTGTGTCGCATGGGAATGTGTGGGTCACACAGGAATGTGTGGGTCGCGCGGGAATGTGTGGGTCGCGTGGGTCACACGGGAATGTGTGGGTCACTCGGGAATGTGTGGGTCGCGCGGGAATGTGTGGGTCGCGTGGGTCACTCGGGAATGTGTGGGTCGCGCGGGAATGTGTGGGTCGCGCGGGAATGTGTGGGTCACGCGGGAATGTGTGGGTCACACGGGAATGTGTTGGTCGCGCGTGTTCTGCTCTTTCTCAGCTGCCTGTGAGTGGCCTGTCCCCCCTTCAGAAGCCCCGCCCCTCCCCCCTGTCCATTCCGGGTCTCGTTGTTGTGCCCAGCCCCTGCCGTGGACATCAGTAACCACCAGTCTGGGACATTTTCTCCTGTGATTCTGTCTCTGCTCATTGGATTCTTAGCGCAGGTAGAAGGACCTAGAAAGTGGGAGGAAAATGGAATGTTTACACCTCCGCAGCAACGTGTCCCCCTCACACGGACACGAACTATACAGCACATTCACAACAGCCCCCAAGCAGACACCACCCGGGTGGCCATAAACAGGACCATGGAGGGAAAACCCCGCCAAAGCTGTGGTACAGCCCGAGGACAGAACATTACTCGGCCACGAAAAAGCAGTGCGCCGTGGCCCCGCCCCGCCACGGCGGCGTCGCGGACACGCGCGCTCAGGGAAGTGGCCCCGCACGGAAGCGCACACACCGGTGACGACGATTCTGCCTCTGGAACCGGCCGGCGTGCCCTGGGGTGCAGGTGCCCCAAGGGCTGGTTGCTGCTGCAGGGAGCGGGAGGAAAAGAGGACTTCCCGGAGACTGAGGTCAGAAAGCCCAGCAAGCAGCTCTCTGCCCCCACTGCCCCCGTGTCACCCCACAGTGACGAGCGTGGCTTGCTGTCCAGCGAGGTGCTTCAAGGCCCTTTTGTTCCTTGTCTCAATAGGTTTCACCTCCTGTCCTGGCATTTTGGTCTCGGGAAGGGGACAGTTGGATGAAGGAACTCAGGTTCTGTCGGAGAGACACATGCCCTTCCACCTGTGTCTCAGGTCAGAAGTGCCACTGGTCACTCAGGAAAAGTCCTAGACCTGTCACTAATGACACGGGCGGGACTGGAAGAGGTCTGGAAAGCCGGGATGAGGGACAGGCCGTACGGCGCCGTTCGTGCACGCGTAATGCGGACGCGCAGCGCAGTGCTTTGGCTGCAGCGGCGTGCGCGGTAGTGAACGCGCAGACACCCGAGCAGCACGTCCCGCGGGGAGCGAGGCCGAGGGCTGGAGAGCACTAGGCAAGGGGCCGTCGGTCCGACCTGAATCCGTTTACTCTCTGTCCAGATGAACGGGAGAGGATGGGAGAGCGTTGCCCTCGGGTAGGCGTGGGCTGGGCGGCCGTGGGTAACAGTGCCGTCTGTCTGGGCGTGTGGGAAGCTTTTCGCAGTCAGCCGCAGCCACCAGACTGGCCGTCGTGGTCTCGGCGGGGCTGGCCAGCCCTGGTCCTGGGAGCCTCGCTCCCAGCTGTGCCCGGCTTGAGGTATTTAACAGAAAAGAAAAAGGAAACCACGTTTCACCAGAAGCCTTCGCAGCAGGAAAGCCTCCTCTCCCTCTCGGCAAGTGTTCTTAAGAAACGCTATTGAGAACCACATCTTCCCCTTCCTGACTGTGCACATTGATGGGCTTCCCACTCCCAGGAAATGCAGCCCCAGCCCTCCACCTGCACGGCAGACACGTCACATCCGAACCACAGGCCTCTCTGGAACTTCAAGGTCTCCAACCTCGGGTTTCTAAGGTTGATTTTTTTATTTTTTTAGAAGATTTTCCTAGTTATGAGATGCTTTTCTCCTCACCCAGCAACAGAACAAGGCTGCAGCTTTGGGTTTTGGTTCTTGCTTTTTAATAATGCGGTTAGCAACTTGGCGGCTGGACGCTACTCTTGTTGCAAATGGAAGAACCACTGCACACCATTGATCTGGGAGCAGCATCTAGAATTTTCGAGAGATCTCTTAACTATCAACAGGGTGAGGAGGTTCCTTTATCTGGGCCACTGAGATGATTAGAGGAAGGACAATGTCCTAGTACCAAAAAAACAACAAGGACCAGTTTCCAACCAAATCCGCTACCAATTCCGTGTTGACTGGTGATGGTCAGATTAGATGAGTGTCCACATTGAATGCATGAGGTAGACAGTCACCCAAACCCCTACTGATGGCAAAAGAGACATAGGTGCTTTCTGTCGAGGGTCTGCTACCTGCCAGGCCCGGAGCTCGGCCTGTCACTTACGTCTCACTTAGGGTCTCCACACCCCCCGTGACTGAGCCATCATCCCACTTTGCAAAATTCAGAGGAAACCGAGACTTAGAGAGGAGACGTGCATGGCCTGAGATGACACAGCTGCCCGGGAGTAGGGCAGGGATTGGAATCCCCGTCTGTGATGTGCCATGTGGTGTCACACGTCCCCCATGGGGCAAGGGGATGTGCAGGAGACCAGGAGGGGGCAGCTTTTTCTGCACTCCAGGAAGAACTGGAAGTTTCTGGCATCCCGCACTCCAGTCCCCCTTCCCAGGTCCCCTCCTTTGTCACCCATGGTGGACTCCCGGGAAGGACAACTGGGGTTCCCCTCCTGAGTCCAACCCTGTCCCCATGCCCACTGCCTGGCACAGGACGGTCACCGTGTCATGCACTCGTGACTAGTGACGTGGACTTGTCAGACACACTCGCTTCTTGAAGTCCAGATGCTGTCACGATGTCCTCAGACGGGGTATCATTTAAGGGGACATCCTTAAGCTTGGGAGTCACCCCTCCCGGCTTCTGGGTTCGCTTGCTGTGTGACTTGGGGGAGGGGTGCAGTCCTCCTGGGCTTGGCTTCTTCCCACTGGTACAGTGGGCACGCTGACGCCGACCTGGCCAAGGTGTCGCGAAGGTCAAAGAGATTCTCGCAGGAAGTGTTGAGGCCCCTGGTCTTGTGCATGGGGCCATGCAAGGGACAAACCAGCATTCTTCTTCCCTCTTAGGAAAAATAAAATGGAAGAGTCCAAAGAAAAGGCACTTAAGATCTCCATGGCAACATGTCTCATCTTGTCCACGACTCCTGCTTCCTCAAGCCAGGGGTGCAGTGCAGGGAGAAACTGGGGTCCTTTGTCCTCAGGATGGCTTTGCCCCGATCCTGTGAGGGGCAGAGAGGGGGTAGGAAGCCAGGAGGGGAGGCGGGACAGGGGGCTCAGGGAGGTGCCCCCTGGTTTGTGGTTGCCACCAAACGAGCACAAGGGGCTGTCTTTGCCTTGCTGGTTTGCGGAGCTGTTTCCACCGAGTGTTCTGGGCAGCTGTCAGCATGCGCACACTCCCTACAGTTCGCGGGCTGTACTTTGACGTCCTGTTTCCTCAATGGTATGTGTCATTTAGCCGTAGAATTGTTCATGGCTTTAGAAGTGACAGGGGGCACGCACAGCCCAATGTTAGCTTTTCTTGAACAGAAACAAGCTAGGTCGTAAGTGGACATTTCATCAGTAAACAGACGGTGCGTCAGGCTACTGGTTAGTTATTCTTGTCCTTATTTGTGACCTTTCCTAAATGAACAAGCGAGCAGCGAAGCCCAGGCCGACCCGCACGGCCCTGACCCCACGCCCTAACGGCTCGGCGCACAGACCTTAAACTTACTTTCTGGAGGGCCGCTGAGCACGCCAGGAGAAACCCGGATCTTGAAACGACCTGGAATTCTGGGGACATTCTTGGCTGAGACACCCAATGGCAGGCACCGCCCCGGGGCCAGATTGTGAAAGCGGCTACGTGTCTCCGGGCGCCTCCATTCCTGAACCCCCACCCCGGCCTTTCGACATCGCCTCGTTCCCCCAGGCACCTGGCGTCCTCCTCGGATTCCCAGAGTCGCCTCTTGCGGCACCGGGCAGACACGCCAGCTCCGTGACACACGGGGGCTCCACAGAACGCACCCCGAGCCCCAGAGCACCGATGTTACAAAGTCTGCGAGACGTGTGGAGCCAAGTCCCTCCGTGGGGTCTCCCGCGAGCCGGCCGGGGGCCCCCCTGTGTGGCCGGACCCCCACTGTTGAACCCACCAGTGCGCGGGGCTCAGCAGTGACTCACATGGCTCTGTGCCCGGCGCCGTGGGCGACACAGGGGACATGTCCGTGCAAACACCCACATGTCCCCCCTCAGGGACCTTCCAGTCCCTGGAGGCAGCCAGGATGGGGGTAGGGAGGGAGCCGAGGACTGTGGGTAAGAACAGTGCACTTGCCTGGTGTGTGACAATAAATACTTTGGAAGAGTACAGAGCAGATAAGGGGAGCAGAGGTGCAGGGGGCGGGGAGGGGCGTTCCCCTTGGACCCGGGAAGGTCAGGGGGTCACTGGGGCAAAGACTTTGAGAAGGTGAAGGGGCCAGCAAGTGATGGGGCCCCGGCCCCCCCAGCATTCTGTCATCCAGGCCGGAACCTCTCAGGTTCTGAGATGCGGCGCAAGGTCCTTCCCGGGGGATCGTACACGCAGTCCCCTGGCCGGTGCCTGTCCCACTCCCGTCTTTTCTGCCTGGCCTTCAAGGCCCACATGGGGCGCCCCCATCCCTGGGAGCACCTCCCTTATCGCGTCACCGCAGAAGTCGCTGCTTTTGCACACGGGTGGCCCGGTGTCAGCTTCCCACCGGGGGCTCCGGGCCCTTTCCTGGGGGCCCTTCCCTGGGCACCCGTCACACAGGTGCTCCAGCCAGCTCTCACACGGCGGCCCTTTACAGGACCCAGCAGGTCCCGATGGGCTGGGTGGCTGCTCACTCCAAGAGGCCAGACGGTGGGGTCGACAGCCCCCACGCCCCAGCAAGCCTCCCCCCGCCGCAGGGACCTCGCCTGGCCCTGGGTGGCCGGGGTCGCTGTCAGAACTCTCAGCTTGAGGACGAGCGCCCTCCATGTTGATGGGGACAGCTTGCATCTGGGGCGTAGGGGACCCACGTTTGCTCAGCGGACAGAGGGATGACTTAGTCCCCAATAGTTCAGGCGTCCACGTGGTCTCCATTGTTGAGCAGGGGCCTCCTCACGCCAGGGTGGTCCCTATGATGGCGACTTGGTCACGGAGAACATGCCCTGGAATCAGGGAGGCGACCCTGAAGGAGATGCAGAGTGAATCACAGGAGGGATGAACTTCTGGCCTCCGGGGGTCAGAGGTGGCATCTGCCTTTGCAACCGGGGTGAGGAAGCAGGTGGGGTGCGTGTGCTCCTCTCGGAAAGGCGTTGGCGCCCTCTGCCGCCACGGTCACTCCGGGGGTGCCCTTTACAGCTTCCCCTCAATGGCACCCCGCCTCCAGGGCACGTTAGGCGTGAGGCTGGGGTACGATCTTCACAGTGGCCCTGGTCCGTGGGGGATGGGACACCCCGGTCCCAGTGGGAGCAGGTGGGGCAGCCACCACGATTGTCCCTCCGGCCCCACACAGTCCCCCAAGATGAATCACACACCAGCCGTAGAAATCTGTGTCCTTTGTCGTTGGGGGCGGTGGGGGGTGGGGGTGGGGGGAGGCTTACTCCTGTAACCAAATGTCCTTGTTTCAAGTGAGGGCAGGTCCTCATGTCTGCAAGGGGGGTGCGGGGACTGGCAGGAAGGATTCCCCTTTGGGGTGGGCAGGACCCCCACCCACGGACCACCCTCGCTCTCCCACCCAGAACACCACATTCCCAATTCTGTGCCCTAAAACACGGCGGGGGGAATGCATGAGCCCGGGGCGCCCCTCCAGGCCACACCAGTGTCACCCGAGGCCGAGGCCGGTGCGGGGGCGGTACGACCGGCGCGTATCGCCGCGTTTCATCGCGCTGGTATGCGGCTATCTCGGAGCCGAAGGCCTGCGCTCAGGGGGCGGGGCCGGGGCAGCTGGGCAGGGGGCGCCACGCCGCGGCAAGCGGGAACCCC
>PVJL010013093.1:12462-27013 GCA_004026885.1 Lyroderma lyra | reverse complement strand
TATTACCACATTTAAAAGAAATAACCTGACAAAAAGCCTCATACAAGTAATGTAAAATAATTTCCATTTGATGAAAATTTAAAAATTATTAGGCTGAAATCTCACTTTATAGAACCACCTTTCAGTCCCCATGGCCAAAATGTTGTTAAACTCTCTTTCCAGAACAGCACAAGCCTGAAATCAGAACAAAACAACACTCTGAAATTTTCATCCGTGTAATCTGACGACTCTCAGAATATCACAATTGTTCTTTAAACTAAGACTTCGAAAAACCTATTTAAAAGGCAATAAGGGGAGTTCCCTGATGGTGTAGTGGCTAAAGGCTTCAGCGTTGGCGCTGTCAGTGCTGCGGCCTGGTTTGATTCCCAGTCAGGGAGCTACCCACATAACAAAAAGCAAAAAAGAAAAAAAAGGCAATAAGCCCCTGGAACCATGACTATTATTCTAAATCAGAATTTTAAAGTGGAGTCCATAGACACGCTTTTGAGAAGAGGGACCCCTGGTCTTTTGGAATACATAGTCAGAGTGTGCTGTGTGGGTTGGTGCAGGCAGTGGGTCAGAGATTTGGAAACAGGCAAGTCCTCTTTTGCAGAAGCACAGAACATTTCCTGATTCTCAGATGAGCCTCAGTCACAAAGAATGACACAGGGAAATTACCCACAGAAACATAATGGACAAAACCTCCCTCACTCAGCATATCTGAGGCTATTTCTTTCTCTTTCTAAGAGCTAAATATGTTACTCTTATGAGTACATGGACTCAAATGGAGTTTCCCCTTATTTTCTTTATTGCAATACAAAATGGAAAAAGGATAGGCAAAAATGAAGATGAATAGAGCACTACTGATTTGAACCATTATATTACGGATGAGGTATGTAAAGGGATGACCAGGGGTCTGGGGTTTGTTAGGTTCTGTCCCAACTCAGCTCCCAGTTCAGTGTCTGCATCATGAAACCAACTGCACACAGACTGAGTGAAGGCATGGCTGGCTCGGTGTTACCTGTGTATTCCACGTGGGGATCTGTAACCGCAGTGACAGGGCATGGACATCCAAGGTTTCATCCAAAGGTATGAGACCACCATGCACGGTGCTTTCTAGGAGGTTGTGTGCATATTCTTTCAGATCAATGGACAAAATCCAGTGAATCACGTGATCATTGCTGCAAATGAGCATATCTGCAGGTGAATAAAAACCATGATAAATGGCTTCAGAAAACAGTCTTCATCACGCATACTCTGTAACACTGGAGAAGTGTTTGTACACAGATCTTGGTCTTTAGTTCCTGACAGAAAATCTCCACCAGAGCTGGGACACATGACTAAGTGAACAAATTGACACTGTTGTATTTAGATGTGGATGCCTTGGCCCTCCTCCAGCCTCAGGAAACTTTTCATTATAACTCATTCTTCGGTGAACCGCCAAGAAGTGGCATTATTATGTACAGTTAGTGTCTAGAGATGTAGGGTCCAAAACCACAAGCACAGGTAAGAGTCTGAATGCTTGCCAGATGCCCACACGTCCTTCACAGACTTCAGAATACTTGCAACAGTTTCTTCCCATCACAGGGGCTGGGACACCTTGTTCAATTCAACAAAGCTCTCGCTTATAATCCTGAAGCCTCTTTTGTTGTCTCATTTCAAAAAGAGAAAATTAAAGATATTCTCCTGTAGCCCAGAGTCTTTGGCAGGGGAGCTTATATTAATATTATGGAAACCAATAAATTATTAAATTTGTTCTGGTAGAAAAATAAAAATAGCCACTTTCTAAAATACAAAGAGATCAACAATTTCTTTCAAAGACAATTTTGCCAACTGTAATAAGACTTAAAATGGATACCAAACACATATGATTTACAAATTGCACTTCCAATGCCCCTTTCTGGATAAAAGCACACACACACACACACACACACACACAGAGTGAAGAGTGGCTCACAGTTTTTCTCAAATTCACATACACTCAACGATGGTTAGATTATATCCTTTGAATGAGCCATCTTCCCAACCATATTTTCATCTTTATTTTCCTTCATAGTAAGAACTGAGGATGAAAGCAGCACTTCTAGGGCTGTGGTCAGAATGAAACAAATAAGCCTATGAAAGTTCTTGAAGTTGTACAATAAGTCTTATTTTATTATCACTGTTATTAGTGATATCTTATTACTATTGTTACTAATTTATTTTCTGAGAATTCTAAGAGAATTTACCTTGAGCTCCAATGAGAACATCTCACTTAGGAGCAAAATGTTGTACTCGGTCACACAGAGGCACACTGGGCAGAAGGCTCCCTGGTGGAGACCAGCAGACTTGTCTCGGGCTGAACACCCCACGTCCTCTCACACCAGCCCCCTGTTTTCTAACTGAAAGGCCTTTGCCTTCCTCTTGGTCCATGTTCAAAGCCCAGCTGACATGTCAGTCCTGGGAGCAGAAGCACCCTATCCGCACTGTTGCTTCTGAAGGCCCTGAATGAACAGTCAGAGCTGTACCCTTCACACTTGAACCGAGTGAGCCAACAGCAGGTTCTTGGTCATCTCTGATTTTGCAAGGCAGCATTTCTCAGTGGAAGAGTGCCTGCATCCCCATAACAGGAAACCCCTGACATTGCAGGTAAATGCTGGCATTCAGACATTCAACATGCAGATGGATGGAAGCATGAGAAAAGAGGCACAAATTCTGGCTACACAGGAGGACCTCAGAAGCACCCATGTCACCTTCCACTTCTGTAAAGATATGAGACTTATCTTCATTTCTTTTTTTTTTTAATTCATTTTTATTGTTAGACTTATTGGGGTGACATCTGTTAGCAAGGATTACATAGGTTTCAGGCATACAATTCTACAGTGCATTGTCAAATTGAGGTATAATAAGTTCACCACCTAATGTGACTTCTCATTCCATCACCTTATATTTAGCTTCCCCCCTCCTATCCCACCCCCTCCCCTTTCTCCCCTCCCTAACCCACTCATCCCCAAATAAACATTAAACTATTTATTTTGTCCATGGGTTATTTGATCATTTCTTTTTTTCTTTGCTTTCAGTGTTATATTCCGCATATGAGTGAAATCATGAGGTTCTTTGTTTTTTCTGTCTGGCTTATTTCACTTAGCATGATGATCTCCAGGTCCATCCATTTTGTTGCAAATGTCAATATTTCATATTTTCTTACAGCTGAGTAATATTCCATTGTGTATATGTACCACAGCTTCTTTATCCAGTCATCTGTCGCAGGGACCTTTGGTTGTTTCCATGTTTTGGTCACTGTGAACAGCGCTGAAATGAACGTTGGGGTACATAAGTCTTTGCGGACAAAGGTTTTCAAGTTCTTTGGGTAGATCCCAGGAAGGGGGATTTCTGGGTCAAATGGTAGCTCCATTCCTAATTTTCTGAGGAACCTCCACACTGCCTTCCACAGTGGTTGTACCAGTTTGCACTCCCACCAGCAATGTACTAGAGGTCCTTTTTCTCCACATCCTCTCCAGCACTTGTTATTCCTTGTCTTGTTGATAATAGCCATTCTCTCAGGTGTGAGGTAGTATCTCATTGTGGTTTTGATTTGCATTTCCCTGATAGCTAATGAGGATGAGCATTTTTTCATATGTCTGCTGGCCATTTGTGTTTCCTCATGGGAGAAGTGTCTGTTTAGTTCTTCTGCCCACTTTTCAATTGGGTTGTTTGTTTCTTTGTTGTTAAGTCTTATTAGTTCTTTATATATTTTAGATATTAGACCCTTATTTGATGCGTTATTGGCAAATATTTTCTCCCATTCAGTTGGCTGTCTCTTTGCTTTGTTGATGGTTTCTTTTGCTGTGCAGAAGGTTTTTAGTTTGATATAGTCCCATTCATTTATTTTTGCTTTTAATTCCCTTGCCTTTCAGGACAGGTTCATGAAGTCTTCCTTGAGTCCTAGGTCTATAAGATTAGTACCTATGTCTTCTTCTATACAGTTTATTGTTGCAGGTCTTATATGAAGGTCCTTAATCCATTTTGAGTTAATTTTTATATATGGAGAGAGTTCATAGCTCATGTTCATTCTTTTGCATATGTTTTTCCAGTTTTCCCAGCACCACCTACTAAAGAGTCTGTCTTTTCCCCATTGTATGTTTTTTGCTCCTTTATCGAAAATTATTTGTCCATATATTTGTGGGTTTATTTCTGGGTTTTCAGTTCTATTCCATTGGTCTATATTTCTGTTCTTCTGCCCGTACCAAGCTGTTTTGACTATTGATGCTTTGTAATATGAATAGAAGTCAGGAAGTGTAATGCCACCAGCCTGATTCTTTTTATGTAGTATTGCTTTGGCAATTCGAGGTCTTTTATGGTTCCATATAAATCTAATAATTCTTTTATCTATTTCACGAAAGTATGATTGTTGGATTTTGATGGGTATTGCCTTAAATCTGTAGATTGCTTTGGGCAGAATAGCCATTTTAACAATATTAAGTCTTCCTTTCCATGAACAGGGAATATTTTTCCACCTCTTAAAGTCTCTTTCAATTTCTTTCAAAAGTGTCTTATAGTTCTCTGTGTATAAGTCTGTCACGTTCTTTGTTAAGTTAATTCCTAGGTATTTCATTCTTTTTGTTGTGATAGCAAAAGGAATTGACTCCCTCATTTCTTTTGCTGTGGATTCGTTGTTTGTATAAAGGAATGCTGTTGATTTTTGTATATTTATTTTGTATCTTGCAACTTTACTATATTCGTTAATTGTTTCTAATAGTTTCCTGGTGGAGTTTTTGGAATTTTTTATATAAAGTATCATATCATCCGCAATAGTGACAATTTGACCTCTTCTTTCCCAATTTGTATACATTTGATTCCTTTCTCTTGCCTGATTGCCATGGCTAGAACTTCCAGTACTATATTAAATAACAGTGGTGACAGGGGCATCCCTGTCTTGTTCCTGATTTTAGGGGAATAGGTTTCAGCGTTTCCCCATTCAGTATGATGTTAGCCGAGGGTCTCTCATATATGGCCTTTATTATGTTGAGATACTTTCCTTCTATACCTATTTTATTTAGTGTTTTGATCATAAATGGATGCTGTACCTTGTCAAAAGCATTTTCTGCATCAATCGAAATGACCATATGGACTTTATCTTTGATTTTGTTTATGTGGTGTATCACATTGCTTGATTTTCATATGTTGAACCATCCTTGTGCTCCCGGGATGAATCCCACTTGATCATGATGTATGATATTTTTGAGGCATTGTTGTATTCTGTTTGCTAATATTTTTTTCAGGATTTTTGCATCCATGTTCATCAGAGATATTATTCTATAGTTTTCTTTTTTTGTGTTGTCTTTGCCAGGCTTTGGTATTAGAGTAATGTTGGCCTCATCGAATGAGTTAGTAAGTATTGCTTCCTCTTCAATTTTTTGGAAGAGTCTGAGGAGGATAGGCGACAATTCTTCTTTGAATGCTTGGTAGAACTCGTTGGTGAAAAGATCTGGTCCACGGTTTTTGCCTTTAGGGAGATTATGGATAGTCATTTCAATCTCATTGCTATTGATTGGTCTATTTAGATTATCCAGTTTTTCTTGGTTCACTCTTGGTAGGCTATAAGTTTCTAGAAACCTGTCCATTTCTTTTAGATTGTTAAATTTTGTAGCATACAGTCCTTCATAATTTTTTCTTATAATCCTTTGTATTTCTGTGGTATCAGTGGTAATTTCTCCCCTTTCATTTCTAATTTTGGATATTTGTGTCCTTTCCTTTCGTTCTTTGATTAGTCTCACCAGGGGTTTGTCAATTTTGTTGACTTTCTCAAAGAACCAGCTCTTCGTAATATTAATTGTTTCTATTGTCTTTCTTTTCTCTAATTGGTTTAGCTCTGCTTCAATTTTTACTATTTCTTTCCTTCTGCTGACTTTGGGTTTTGTCTGCTCTTCTTTTGCGAGTTCTTTAAGATGGGATGCTAAGATGTTTGCTTGTGATTTTTCTTGTTTCTTAAGATAGGACTCTAATGATATAAATTTCCGTCTTATTACCGCTTTCGCCGTGTCCCAATAATTCTGATACTTTGTATTTTCATTTTCATTAATTTCTATATACTTTTTAATCTCATCTTTTATTTGTTCTTTTATCCAATTCTTTTTTAATAAGCTGTTGTTTAATCTCCATGTATATGTGGTTTTTTCTGCTTTCCTTTTACAGTTGATCTCCAATTTCAAAGCTTTGTAGTCTGAGAATACACTTGGTATGATTTCGATCTTCTCGAATTTGCTGAGGCTACTTTTGTGTCCCAGCATATGGTCTATTCTTCAAAATGTTCCATGCGCACTAGAAAAGAAGGTGTAGTCTCTTTTTGCTGGATGAAGTGTCGTCTAAATGACAGTGATGTCCAATTGCTGCAATGTGTTGTGTAGAGCTGTTATTTCATTATTTATTTTCTGTTTGAATGATCTGTCCATGGCTGTTAGCGGGGTGTTTAAGTCCCCCACTATGATTGTGTATTCATCAGTTTCTCCTTTCAAGTCTATTAGTAGTTTCTTTGTATATTTTGGTGGATCCTGGTTGGGAGCATATATGTTGATCAGTGTCAAGTCTTCTTGTTGTTGCATTGTGCCTTTTACCATTACGTAATGACCATCTTTGTCTTTTACTATCTTTTTTAACTTGAAGTTTATCTCATCAGATATCAGTATGGCCACTCCTGCTTTTCTCTGGTTACCATTTCCTTGGAATATTGTATCCCATCCTTTCACTCTGAGTCTGTGTTTGTCCTTACAGCTGAGGTGTGTTTCTTGGAGACAGCATATGGATGCATTCTGTTTTTTAATCCAGTCTGCCACTCTGTGTCTTTCTATTGGTGAGTTCAGTCCATTGACATTTAGAGTGATGTTCGATATGTGAGGATTTCCTGTGGCCATTACTTATTTCTTTCTTTGTTTTTGTTTGTTTGTTTGTTTGTTTGTTTGTTTTTGTTTCTTTCTTGTTGCCCCAATTTTGTTCCATTTGTCCTGATCTTTTGTTTCAGGCTGAAGAGCCTCCTTCAGTATTTCTTGGAGTGCTGGCCTCGTGCTGGCAAATTCCCTCAGCTTCTGTTTGTCTGAGAAGGCCTTTATTCCACCTTCATATCTGAAAGATAATTTTGCTGGATAATTTATTCTTGGCTGGAAGTTTCTCTCTTTTAAATTTTTGAATATTGGTTTACTCTCTCCTGGATTGTAGAGTTTCTGCTGAGAAATCTGATGCCAACCTGATGGGTTTTCCTCTAAAGATTATAGTTCTTTTTTTCCCTTGCTTCCTTGACAATTGTCTCTTTGTCTTTAGTTTTGGACATCTTTAGTACCATGTGTCTTGGAGAAGATCTGTTGTGGTCCAGGTATCTGGGGGACCTGTTTTCTTCTTGAACTTGGGGTTCCAGATCTTTGCATAGGTTTGGAAAGTTCTCTTCTATGATTTGTTTGAGTATTCTCTCTGTAGATTTTTCTGCCCCTTCTTCTATTCCTATTATCCTGATGTTGTTTTGTCTCATGGAGTCGGATATTTCTTGCAGAGTTCTTTCAATCCTTTTGGTTCTATATTCACTCTCTTCCTCTTTCTGAGCTGTTTCCATGTTCTGGTCTTCAATATCATTAATTCTTTCCTCCATCTGGTTGGTCCTGTTTCGTATGGCAGTTATTTCATTTTTCACTTCTTTTATGGTATTATTCATTTCTTGTATTTCTGTCTCAATCTTTCTTATGTTTTGAATTTCTTTGTTAAATTGTTCTTTTTGTTCACAGAGTTCCTTTTTTATGTCATTTATATATTTTTTATGTTATTTATCTCAGCCAGTATTCTGCCAATAAGTTTTCAAATTTCTCACAGCATTTAGAATGGCAGCTTTAAATTCTCCGTCACTTAAGTGAGTCCATTCCAGTTGTAACAGGCTATCTTCTGGTGGAATTTCATGTTCTTTCTGAGGAGTTTTAGTTTTTAAGGAATTCATCCTGTCCGCTGGGTTCTTCCTCTTTGACATGAGGGCTTTATGTTCAGTGCCAAGATTATTGCTTTTGTGTTGTCTTGCTGTAGGGCAGACACTAGGTGGCGCTGGGGGTCAAGTTTTGAGGGAGAGGGGGCTGTTTGTTTCTTGTTTCTGATCTCCTACTGCGTTTGGATGCTATGCGCATATATCCTGGGGAGAGGCCAACAAAAGGGTTTTGGCCCTTTGCTAGGGAAAAATCAGTCTTTCTTCCCAGCCAATTCAGTACCTGGCTGTCTAAAGGCTCACACTGCTTTCGGAACTCTGGGGTGCATGAAGAAGTGCCCACTCCATAAGTCCAAAGCTGTGGGTCTGGCCTGAGACAGCAGGGTCACCTTTGCAGCAGGCTGGGAACAGGAACTGCAGCCTTGTGTAGGTCTCCAGGGGGCTTAAAGCTGGGGTGTTATCTTTGCAGTTCAGAGTCCTCGCTCAGCCCTTCTACCACTCAAAAGTTCCAGAGGCTGGCTCCCAAACTCTTTCCGTCCCCAGCTCCCCAGTCTCTCTCCCCACCCCCAAACTGTGCAGCTCCGAATAGTCAGTAGGGATCGCGTTCCGTGTGGTCTGTCTCTGCTCCCTACCCTCTCCCCGACTCGCGCCTTTCTCGCCAGCCTTCAGGTGTTTACTTGAGATTTGTGGATTTCTCAACAGCCGGTTTGTCACTCAGGGTCCTCTTTCTAGGCTCCTGGACGGCCGTTCAATTGTGTTTTCTGGGAGAGGCTTTAGGAACCTCCTCTCCAGTCGCCATCTTGTCTTCTCTCCTCATCTTTATTTCTCAAAGCCTTACTTTATTGTTTTAAAAATAGGACATCTCCGAAATGTCAATGTTTTGCAAAGGAGAAATACGCTGAATCAAACACCATGTATTAACCTTTTATTTCATTCCAGCTTTCTTCTCTTTTTCTATCCAGTTCATTTTTCTCATAATTTAATCTCTGCAGGCACATGACTGCACACTGAAAAATCTTTATATTTACCAAAACAAACAAGAAAATTAGTGGTGACAACAGTCACAGGTCTCTTAGCCAACCAGTAAGAAGTTTTTGCAATGACTTACTGATGAAAACAATCAACCATCTCCAGCTGCCTTCGGAGGTCTTTCTTCATCAAATGGTCCAACATCCACATGTCCACCACACTCTCCATGAAGTAACTGTGGTACTGTGGCAGGCCCAGGCTAGGCAGCCACTCCTTGCCAATCCATTCGTGGTTCATGTCACCACAGGCCAGTGTCTGTTTTCAGTAACAAAGTACAATCAGTTCATAGGAAATGCCATGGAAGAGGTCACAAGTGCAGGTTAAATGACTTTTATTACACTGCCAGAATAGCTGAGCTGTTATAAAATTATTCAATAATGTATATTTTAATCTCCCAACAGTCACAAATTAAAAGTTTTAATCTTTTGAATGCCACAATCTTTATTTGGAATGCTCGATGTGTTTATAAGGAACTGGACAAGCAAGTCAAACAGGCAATGCTTCTTTCAAGACATTTTCCTTCTTGCGGAAGAAGGAGCTCTGGGGAATGAACCTTTCTGGAAGTGAGAGGGGCTGACAGACTGGTCAGGGACACAATCTCCTGAATCATTAGCCTCAATTTCAGCCTAAGCAGAGGTTTGCTGATGCCCACCACCCGCCAGATCTCCGTGTCTGAGAGGATGGTTATGATGGCCCCACTTTTCATATTGGCTCAGCTCGTGGCCATGGACCAGGCTAGCATCCCAACCCACAGCTGGAGTAAGAAAGTGTCAAGGCCAGAGGTTAGACTCAGTGTGTGAAATGAATGACACTCTCACACAGAACATAGGCAACCCAGGATTAAACGAAGGACGTACCTGCAGCCAGATGACAACAGTTGGCCCATCCCACTGGGCAAAAGGTAAACCTTGCCTCCAGGCTTCCTCAAGCAACTCCTGCCTGCAAATCACAGGGTGTTTAAAATGAAAGAGTCCCTATTATATGCACATATAAGACAATATTCACTTTATAAATGTTCACACATGTAACGAGTACATAAGCCATCATCCCCTTTCATCTTCTACACCAAACACTTAATGCTGCTTTGGCATGAATACATGTTATAGCACAGACAACCCCTGATGGATGAAATGCTGAATGACTCCACGATTCTGTATAGAATCATCTGCTTTCAGAATTAAACAATTATTACCAACTTTGAAAAATCCAGCAGAGTCTTCATATCCAAGGCAGGATGTCCAAAGGAAAACATAATCACTCTCCCCCCTGAAAAGTGAGGAGAAATATGTGGGAAGAGGAAACTAAACCTGGGTCTAAATAAAGGAGTCAGTCTGCTTTTCAGAACTTCAAAAATGATCAGCTTTAACCACACCTCAGTAAACAACGCAGGCTTGTAACACTAATGAGGGTCCAATGGAGCAAGCAAGTAATGGGCTGGATTGGCGCTGTTTCTATTTTTTACTGCTAGTTAGCTAACTAGATATCTGCTAAATTATGACATTGCATCATCCCATGGTTTAATCCATAGGCTTAGTATGCAGAAAATTTCAGTGACAGCAATTCCTACCATGCACACAGGTAGGCTGTGAGTATCAGACACGAATGCCACAGGGCAGTGAGTCCTCCAGAATGCACAGCTTAATGAAGGCTTTAGGTTAACCTTTCAGAAGATAATATATATACACAGCTTGATAATGCACTTAATAAATCAATGTTAGGAGAAAATCAGGCACAACTGAAAACTTATCAGAGAGCTGGGAAAATAAAAAGCTTACATTTTTGGAAGTGTATAATTTTTTTCAGGCTGTCCTCCCAATTTGCCCAGTCCCAAGACATCCTGGGATGAGGTTTCTGTCTCTGAAACACCATCTATGAGGAAGCAGAGGGGTGAGATATTGAAATAAAGTTCAACAGAACCACATTTTGGGTGTTTTCATGAACAGGTGGAAGTGTAGAAACCCTACAGGCTGTGATCTTCTGACAAATAACAACACACGAAGATATTCAAGGTATGATAAAATCTTTATATGTATGAGAGGCTCTCACTGAGGGCAAATGAATGTAAACCATGGCTCCTTGGTTCATGCATGCACCCCCTGAGAAAACACACCCCCTGGGCTTCTGTCACTGGAGTGCAACCCGCTGGTACATCACATGATACTCCTCTGAACTAGAAATCTGCACGTTTTTAACACCTACTCTTCAACCTTCACAACAAATCTTGCAAGCCTCTTTTAAATCAATTTCTTCACAAGTCTCATTCTGCACAAGAAACACAGGCCCCCAGTGACCCACAAGGGAGCAGTGTTTCTGGGAGGTGGAAGTTCTCTCTGATTAGGAGTCTCCTTCTGAGGAAGTCCTTGACTCCAAACCCAATGAAGAGGGCACTGCTGACCCCACCTCAGGGTTATCTGTCAGCTATTGAAGATGTGCCCACAAAGCCAGAGTTCCCATGCTCACATCAGCACTGATACCCTCCCTGAGTATGACACCCTCGGCCTGGACATTAGAGCACGGGCAGCCAGCTGCATGAACACGGGCAGCTAGTTGCTCCTGCCTGATACACAACAAACGCAATGGGCAGTGGCTTCAGAAAGGAAGGTGTTAATGAGAGCAGAGCTGGCTGGCTCCTGAGAAGAGGTGCTCTTGATGCTTTGGATGTGGAGCCCCCAGCAGCTCCAAAGCACAAGGCGGTATTCCAGAGGTGCTGACTTCCTACAGGGAAGTAAAATCAAACACGCCATGTGCTTCACAAAAGCTCCTGTGAGAACAGATAGCACTCACAATAAGTGTGTAGAATCTGAAGAAAATAAGGATTTTGTAAAACTGCTGGTATCGTTTAACTTTTTCCTTTTGAAACTGACTGTATTCAAACAGATTCGCATCTTGTGCTGGATTCCACCGCAGCTCCCAGGATAAACAAAACTGAATAACTGGTATTTCTTTATAATCTTTGCAAGGTTTGTTTTTGTTGTTTTTTTGTTTTGTTTTGTTTTGTTTTCAAAAAGAGTAATAGATTTCTTGAAGTTGAAAATCAAAAGCAAATATATGTAGAAATGGGGTTTCTGGCACCTAATCCATCAACTCCTTCATGGAGCCGGCTCCCTGATGTCATCATGGCTGACTGTGTGCAGCGCCCCTTTGTGCAACTTGTCTAATGAAAGGGACCTTTGGGAAGGAGGTGGAGAGACTTCACATCTAATTGTCCTCTTGTCATCTCCTACCACTTCTTCAGAAGCTGCCAACTGAGGGGTTTAGATAAATGTAAAATTAGTTAACAATAAACTTGACAAAAAATTACGAGTTTTAGATTACAACAATAAGTGTACTTGAAATCTATTAGCTATGCTTTCTGCCAAGTTCAAAGGCCTTGTTTTAGTCTCATGGACTTCCAAAGGGCAGTCTTGCTCATCAAAAGTAGTATCAGTTTTGAAAGCAAAGAAAAAAAGAAATGAACAAATAACCCATGGACACAATCAATAGTTTAATGTTTATTTGGGGACGAGTGGCTTAGGGAGGGGAGAAAGGGGAGGGGGTGGGAGAGGAGGGGGGAAGCTAAATATAAGGTGATGGAAAGAGAAGTCATGTTAGGTGGTGAACTAATTATACATCAAGTTGACAATGCACTGTAGAATTGTATGCCTGAAACCTATGTAATCCTTGCTAACAAATGTCACCCCAATAAAAAAAATTGTAAATTCAAAAAAAAAAAAAAAGAAAAAGAAAAAGCAGTATCATAGAGTAGGTCAAGCACAGTGCAGAGTTCAGCTCCAAGGTTGCCAGCATGCCAGTGAGCATGAGGCCCAGGCAGAACACCGAAAACTGCCCTTACCCCAGGCTGGAAGCAGGGGTGCTCCCCTTCCTGACCCATTTATGCCATGCCTGTAGTGATGCACTGCAAATTATTGCTATTGAATGGGGAAACACACTATTCAATGAGAAATGAAAATAAAGTAGAAACCCCACTAATGAGCACAATCGAACACCAACACACATGTTGGACTACATTGCTGCTGTTATCTGAGATGCTGCGAATGGGTGTGAAGTGTGGGGGATAGAGGGGAGTGGTCTGGAAAAATAAACTACAGACAAGGATGAGGGACTGAGGTCTGGATTAACAATGATTAAACATACACAAGGATGATACAGGAAATAAAAAATAAATGCAGAAGCACACACACCATCAGTCAGCATGCAGAATTACAAAAACAGGAGAAAAACACAGAAGTGTTCCAAAAAATTTTCTGAAATGAAATAAAGATGAAACCACCAATGAAAGTGTCAGACTTTAAAATACTAGCTAATTAGCTAAAGATGTAAATAATACTATGTCATAATATCTAATAATGGACTTGTACCACTTCATATGCCACTAAAATGTTTCACACCTGATTTAATTAAGGCCCGGTAAAAATGCAGCTAAAAATAAAAGTGGACGGTAAGAGTAAAAATTATAATGCGAGAGCAGTGGAAAAGCAGAATGTTTGAAGTATGTGAGGTAATGCTCTCATAAAACCTAATCTAAACACAAGGCAAGTTATAAAAATCTCTTTTGAGCTTCACTGTGTGTCAAGGAAAACCATAAGGTCATTGAATTTCCAGATGCTTCCTTAGGAAGCCATGGGGAATCTCGGTTTTTCTTTGGGATAATCCTGGTTTCACATGCAGAGCTGGTGCTGAATAGACCACACAGAGCATTGTTAAGTGGGCCCGTTTAGCCTTTTCCATTTTGTGTTCTGACTGCACGTCCTGTGCCCTCCAATTAGACACCCATCATGTACAGGAATACTGCATCTTCATTCTTTATGCATTTTTCTGTGTGCTAGGATGGCTACTTAGATTTACTTTTGTTAAACTCTCCATTTCTAGAAAACTAAAATATTTTCCTTTGTAACTGCTCGTGCCAAAATCTATACAAGTAAAACCTTTTGATGAATTAGTGATGACATGCTAAACTGATCTTGAAAATATTAAAATTAGTTTGTCACTATGTTACCATTGAATGATTAAATGCTAGTTGGTTTTCAAAATCTTGAACCTCTGAGCTTAACAAATACAAAGAAAATTACCTAATTCTCTCCTCGGGGACAAAAAAGCATATTTGTACTGTCTAAGACTTAGCTCAGGTGTGTTGGTGGAGGGCAAGGGGCAGGGAGAAAAGCAAATACTTACTGGAGTAAAGATGCCTCATCCATCACCTTCTGGAAACAGACCATGCAGAATCCTCCCTGGGCTGGACAGGCTGCTATTGGGAGGGGAGGAGACAGCAAGCGGGGAAGAAGGATGAGGGGGAATGGAGCTCAGTGAACTACAATGACCAAGATTGTCTAAGCTTCCACTGCCAACATGACTTTGCAGCTCCTCTGCTGGTTGCGCTGTGTTCTCCATTTCTTCTTTTATCAACCTAAAATAAACACATCAGATCACTTTTCCTTCATTAGCAGACACTTCAATGTCTTTGGATGATAAAGAGAACTTATGCTGCATGTTGTATTATAATAAGGAAACTCCAACAATGGCTGTTCAAAAATTATCAGCAGCAAGAACATTCTTTTAATTTTTTCACTACACTGAATTTTAGAACAACAAAAGGAAATCTTTCACTGAGTC
>PVJL010013093.1:0-12362 GCA_004026885.1 Lyroderma lyra | reverse complement strand
ATTATTTTAAGGTTGAATTTGAGCAAAAGTTCTCAGATGATGGAGTTCTCCAAGGAGCTGCTTCTATTGTCTTCACTTCCCTTTCTCCCAGTCTCTCCAACTTCCTCCAGGAGGCTCTGGACACAATCATCCCTGCAGCAGAACCACTCTGGACACACCATTGTCCTTGTCCTTCACCTTGTCCTACCCATTGATGAGCTCTCCCCTCCTACACCTTACTTACTTGGCTTTAAGCCCCACAGTATGGGTCTCTTCCATTGTCTCTGTCGGTCTTCTCCTGTTTCCCTGTCAATCTCCACCCTCTGAAAACTAGAGTGTCCCACAGCTCTATCCTCCCCTCTATCAACAGGCTCCCACTGGGTCACTTTATCTTGTCTCATGCCTAAAATACCATCTGCATGCTCATGACCACAATTCTATATTTCTAGGTGAGATTCCATCTGGAGTCCAAGCAGGAATATCCAGCTGTCTATCTGACATGAGCTCTTGCACCTCAGACAGGCCTGTCAACCTCAACGGGGCAAAGGCTTCAGCCCGTGTCTCCCCCACTCCACAGTGTTCCTCATCGTAGGAGACAGAGTGATCCTTCAGATGCTCAAGTCTGAGGACTGAAGTCCTGACACATCTCTTTCAACCTCCAGACATTGGGGCATCCTGCTGGCCTGACAAGCCTAGGGCATCAGAGGCTCTGGGCTGCCTCCTTGCTCTCTCAGAACGAGCTCTAAGGGGAGCTGCCATTGTACTGTGAGGACACTCACTCAGCCCTGGAGGCCCCCACAGAAGGAACTGGCCCTCTTGCCCACTGCATTGGCCGAGCTGGGCTCCCTATGCGTACAACCTTGAGAGGCCCTGAATCAGTGGCATGCTCCTTTTCCATCATCCTTGTTAACTCTTTAAGCTTTGTGGTGATTTGTTACCATAGCAACAGATAATTCACACACATCTCATAGTTTACTTTCTATTCACTGGAATATTAGCACTGGGGGTGCAGGTATTTTGCCTGCTTTTTAGTCACTGCTGTAGCCCCCTCTGTTTAATGATGCTAGGTGCAAACTAGTTGCTCAACAACCACAGGTGGTCAGGATATAGAAAAGTATATAAAAATATATGCTGTTTCATTTGAACTTCGAAATGTGAATTCTTTTTACTAAGAGATGAATATGGATGCTTGAATAATACAAGGGTTAGGAACCCCTTGCAAAGTTGAAAATCAATGTATAAATACTGCCCCCCCAACACGTAACTAGTAGTCTACTGTTGAACAGAAACATTACTGGTAACACAACCACTCGATTAACACAGACTCCATATGTTAGTTATATGCAGAGCTAGGGAAAAAATATTAAGAAAAGCATGAGGAAGAGAAAATATACTTCCAGTACTGTGCTTCCTTATTGATACTGTAAGTCTGTTCAAAACCTGAAAATAAGCCACATGCTAACTAACCTGTACAGTTTAAACCTGTGTTGTTCAAGGGTCAACTGTACCCGTATCCACTTACTTTTAATTAATAGTTCATTACTGTACTAATTAGCATTGTGCTGTGCTTAAAAATATCATATTTTAGTAGAATCACCATTCTTAAAAAAGAGAGAGAGAGAGAGAAGAAAACAGGACAGTCTTAAAGCACCCTGCTAGACAGAAAAAAATGGGTGGAGAGGAAGAGAAAAAGTAGCCTATCAACACTTAAACTCCAAACCAGTGTCAACATTGTCAGGTGAGCAGATGAAGCTGGGGTGGGCAGGTGGTGGACACAAGAGGACAAAGCCCTTGCCTTGGAAGGCTCATCTAGCAGCACTGCCAGAAAGCTTTTCTGGGGGTGCTGTGATCCCAGATACCACAATAGGAAGCTGTGTGACTGTTGTCCACTGGGAATCTGAAATCTGGGACACTGTCCAAGTGAGTTTGGCTGAAACAAAGAAAAGAAAAGGTTGTTATTAGAAGTAAAGTAACTTTTTAAGTCGAGACAGAACCTGTCCATTTCAAAAATATTGTTTTTTTTTGTTTTGTTTTTTAACTCCATATTGTAAAATATTTTTATTTATTTTTTATTTTTTTTATTTTTTTAAATTCATTTTTATTGTTAGACTTATTGGGGTGACATCTGTTAGCAAGGATTACATGGGTTTTAGGCATACAATTCTACAATGCATTGTCAACTTGATGTATAATAAGTTCACCACCTAATGTGACTTCTCTTTCCATCACCTTATATTTTGCTTCCCCCGTCCTCTCCCACCCCCTCCCCTTTCTCCCCTCCTTAACCCACTCGTCCCCAAATAAACATTAAACTATTGATTGTGTCCATGGGTTATTTGTTTGTTTATTTCATTTTTCTTTGCTTTCAGTTTTATATTCCGCATATGAGTGGAAAATGTTCTCCATGGAGGGCACGTCTTTGACTACCTGCCAACATTTACTCTTCCAGGCTCACCAGGAAGAAAACTTGGATATCCAGGAAAACCAATGTAGATGCTGCAGACATAAAGAGGAGATGAAGTTGAGCCATCTGGGACCTAAAAATAGCTGTGCTCCATCTCAGAATTCCCCCTCGCATGGATTTCTCCCTGCTGAGCTGAAGCACACCCACACATCACTTCTGGCCTTAACCTACTCTGTGACCTCCCATGTGCTTGCTTCCCATATGTGAGGCTGTCTCAAGTGCACCTAGAGAACCAGGAGACTGAATCACAGCTGGAGCTGCTAAGAACTACACCTGGTATCTTGCTTTCCTGATTCTGAATCAAAAGTACAGACCTGTGTACACTCAGACTGAGGAACACCCTTGGTTGAAGAAGTCTCCAGATCAGGTGGTGGGGCCCGAGCACTTATGATAGAGCCTCTGTAGGGACACATTCACAGTTCACCTTATAAAGGCCCTGCGGGGAAACTGGTCAGGAGAGGTGAGGGGCATGCTGCCCAATGCACCACATTAGTCGTGGCCTAGGCCCCTCATCCCAGTCCAGACAGTAATCCAGTAAGTCTTTGCTCTCTGGGAAAGAAGGGTGGTTGCCTTCGTTTGCACAAGTCCTTAAAGCCTGGAGAGATAGAACCCATTCATCTGATAAAAGTTAGAGTGTCTCCTCCTGTCTTTCCACAGGGCCAGTGTGACATGTCAATCACCTACTTCGGGTTCACACACCTCTCCACACCTTTCAGAGAAATGTCTTTTTCAAGTGCTTCAAAGGATCTGTGACTTGTTTATGAGCCATCCAAGTCTGGAATGTCTCTCTGACCACACGTATTATTTTCCTTCCTCTCTTCTCCTGTCCTTAATGAAACACTAGGTCTTTCTTAGCAGGACGTGAGCAGTTCCTCTGGGGCTGTAATGCACTTCAGAATCAGATGAAAGTTACGCACATACCCAATCCTGCACCTCGGTTGGGATGCTTTGTGGATTTCCTGAAGTCTACAAATCCCTCCTAATTCTGATAGCCTTTCCAGGCTCACTTTCCTCACAACAACGCTGTCGTTCTGCAGCTGCTTACTTCTGGACCCAAGGCTCTTTTGTGTTTATGGAAGTCAGTCCCTTGGCTTTCTTTTCCACTCCTCAAGCTGGGCTATCTTTTCTTGCTGGAGAAGATCACAAACACAACATGACAGCCTCCACCACAAAATCATGCCAAATAAGCTGAGCTCAACTTCCTGCTTTTTTTCTCTCCTCCCCACCCTAAACCCCATCCCCTGGCTGCTGTGATCAATCTGCTCCCATTTCTTCAGCTCTCAGGAGCTCACAACTTCTCTTCTAAGCCACTGGATGTGAATCTCTCCATCTGCCTCCTGGAGGCCAACTCCTTCCTCAGTGCTCAGCCTCTCCTGCCCACTGTCTCCAGAACACACAGCCATGTGTGAGTTTAATCGGAAATTGAGCACAGCATGACCACGTCCCCTTCATCCGCTTAGCAGAAACTCAAATGCACATCTCCTTTCGCTCCTTCAGCTGTGGGTCTGCTGCTTCCACATTAATGAATATGGCCTTACACCATCCAGGACATTAACCAGAACATCCAGTAGCCTTTGTTCCACTCTTCCTCCACATCCCCCTCTCTGTGAGCACACACAGCTTCCTCCCTGAAGTTCTGACCGCATCCCTCACCCCCAGTGGTTCTGGAGACATGGAAATTTCTGGCTCTGCCTGGCTGTAACTGTCCTCACTGATTTATCCTCTTTTTTCTAGAAGTAGGGTCAGTGGGAACAGCTACAAAAACTCCGGACTTCCGTGCAACCCTGAATTTGCAAACGTAGAATTATCTGCAAGGCTACGAGGTTTCTCCTACATTTCGTTTCACACATGAGCCTGTTCCTGAAGCATCATGAGTGGCACCAGTTAACCCCTTCAGTAACTTTGGCTGAAGTTTAACTCTCACTGGATGATCAGTCTCTACAAAGAGGCAAAAGAATATTTAAACACCTTAATGAGAATTACTGTTTCTCTGATGGTGAGTAAGAAAATCATCAGGAAGCTGGGTCATTTGCTAGGTTCACTTACCAGCCAGGTGCTTAACTCCCAAGGTAGCCAACTCAAAGTCATGTTTTAATAGGTTTAAAAATGACTACCTCTCATTACCCTTCAGAGTCCCTTGGAAAATATAAAAAACAAACAAACAAACAAATAATGCACTGAACACACAGATGTCAAGGAGTCCCTCCCCTTCCAGCCATGCAGGTGCTCCTTGGTGACCTCACTGTCTTTGTGGATGTGACTGTCACTCACAGGTATACAGTGCTTACCTTCATGTTTTGGGCTCCATCCTCTGACCCCCACACCATCAGTACCACACTCTGTTGTCTCCTTCAGTGAACATACCCAAGTATAAACTGATTACCCCACCTTCCGAACCTCATCCCGTATTCTGCATTTTGTCACTGTCATGAGTCCCACTTACTGAGGTCCCAAAACCTGACCTGTGGAGTGAGGCTGTACTCTGCCCTCTTGCCTGCTGCTAAGATACAAGCTCATGGATGCTGGGCCATTAGCTATATCCAGTCACACTGCCCACAGGGCCATGAGCATGTCTTTGTTCATACATGACAGGCACCGAGAGGGATTCATAACTGGTGAGTATCCTACCTGTGGTGAAGGGAAATACCTCTTAGTCGTATCTGGTCCAGTTCAGCCTTCAATGCTTTGATGTCTAGTACAAGCTGA
The DNA here is from genome assembly GCA_004026885.1 of Lyroderma lyra. Lineage (NCBI taxonomy): Eukaryota > Metazoa > Chordata > Mammalia > Chiroptera > Megadermatidae > Lyroderma > Lyroderma lyra. Next base: position 7,213 of record PVJL010013093.1, on the reverse strand, counting down.
TGCTACAAAACAGCACATGACATACATTGAAGCTATCTTAGGATTGAAAGTTATCCATGACAATTATGCTCAAATATTGAGCATAACCACAATAGGGTCAATTGGCAGATATAAATACCAAACATTTTAATTGTGATAGAATTTTCTCAAACATTCCTGCACATAAACACTCAGACCAGCAAATTCACTTTAGCAGCCCTACCTAATGAATAGAAAGTCACTTCTCAGTCATGGAAAAGTTTTAAGAGGGGAAACACCAAGCCAAATCAATGCTGAACTGTGTAAAGACAAGCAGAACTTATTTGGGATGGGGCGGGGAACAATAGTCACTTTCTACTGCATACACTGCTCTGCAATGTGTGTAACTGTCTTACATCGAGCACAGATTCACTCATGTGCCTTTTGTATAGTTTACCTCATTTCTGTATAGGGTGAGCCAATAAGTAAAACTCTGAATGTCACCCAATAAATCTGGACCTGTGCTGTCCCACCCATTTAGAAGCTACTTGCAACATGTGCCTACTTGGCACTCGAAATGAGGCTAGTCCAAATTGAGATTTGCTGTAATTGTAAAATAAACAGTGGGTTCCAAAGACTTCATATGAAAAGAATGTAAAGTAACTCATTGTTTGCACGAATTACATGAGAAAATAACACTTGGACTACAGTAGGTTAACTACAATTAACTTCACCTGTTTCTTTTTACTGTTTTCAATGTGCCTACCAGAAAATTTTAGATTGCGTATGTGACTCAGACTATCTTCCTACTGGAAGAAAAGTATATTTTTTGTTTGTGTTTTCAGATGAACCTGAGAAGACTCAGAGTTCTGAGCCACACACACCATCACACTCCAAATCCACAGGCATGCCCAAAAGCTTACAACAATGGCCTAAACATACAGAAAGCTGAACTCAACTCCCACCAAACATCTATAGTGATTCTGGTCACAAAGAACTCAGCTCAATTCAGATCTACTTGGATTTCCAAATAATTTAAAGATTTAAGTACCTTATCATGTTGAGTTTCTTCTAACTCCTTTTCTGTATTTTCAACTTCTCATAATAGAGAATTCTGAAAAAGATACAGATAGTTCTTCAGTATTGTTTCTTGATTTCTATTTAAAATAACAAAGCACGCCTCAGAAAAGGAACTGACCGTACACTAATGTACTCTAATAGGCACTACACACTCCAGGAGTAAAATGCTGATGGCGAAGACACAATAATCCTTAGTTACTTACACATATAAAATATTCCTCTCCTCTGATCACTTTTCAAATGTTTAGTATGTCAAGTTAACAGACTAAGTCTGTTTTCATCAGTTGAACTAATTTGCACTATCCTGCAATTCACTGATCAGTGGGAAGCCTGACACAAGTTTCAAATGCATAATTCAAATCTCAGATTAAAATATTCTTACATTAGTTTGGGCCATTGATCAGAGCACATGAAGTAACTGCTCTATGTTTCATCTAATAATGCATTTCATAGTGGGTGTGTGTAATTGTGTCACATAATTCGTAGTAATCACTTGTCTTCCTCAAATGAGCATGATCCCAGGTGTCACCTCAAGGAAAGGCCTCATCTCTTATCGAATCTGAATCCCACAGTCCCCTTTTGAGCATCTCTGATATAGATTTTAGGCTGCGCCTTCTCTCTGGTTACACATAAAGTGTTCCATGATGGCACGTGGCCTCCTTCAGTAGGTAAAGTTTTATTGAAATATAGTCACACTAATTTATGGATATACTCTATATGGCTGCTTATCTGTTAATTATTAATTGACATTAAATTACATATAATGCGTGAAAGCCTAAAATATTTACTAACTAATGCTTTGAACAAAGTTCACTGACTTCTGTTTTAGAGAATAAGAATGATAAATGATTTCGCATGCACATGAACTGTGCAAAGACACAACAAATGATAAGATGGCTCAGTGGGCGATAACAGTTGGTATATTCACTACTTCTGCACAGGCTGTTAACCGCTGTCATGCACTGCTCCTCAGGAGTACATGCGTGATATGTCTATAAAGGGTGGGAAGAACATGTCACGTGTTCTTCTAAAGCAAACACCCTCTCTTTCATCAGAAGCTTAAACCTCTAATTAGATTCTGTAAGAATCTTGTCAACAGCATTTAGTAAATGGTTATGATATTCTTTATGTATTTTCTCTTTCCCTTACCTGAAATAGGAGAAAAAAAACTGAGTAACTTCAAGTACAGGTATCATACTCATTTTAAAAGTGACAAGGACCAATGGTGTAGTGACATGTGCTAGAATCCCCTAGGCCATTCCTCCCACTGCCATTCCTCTCATTGCACTAGACTTGTATGACAGCAGAACTTACCATGGGTGCAGGGACACTCAGGGACACATATCCGGGAGATTGCTAATGTTTCTATTGTTTCTGTCAGGAGAGTCACTCATGGGGCCTCAGGAATATCATCCATCATTAACTGTCATGTGGACTCAGGAGGCAGGGTTACATGCAGAAAAGACCATATTTTTATGGGGCTCAGCTTATCTACAACCTGGTGGAGGAAATTCCCCATGTGTGAACAGATATTTGGGTTTGAATTCAGTGAGTGGGAAGAATTTAATCTATAAAGCAAAAAATAAAATAGTTCATTCTGGAAAAAAAATCAGTGGAAACTGATATTCACATGTTTTCCCTCATGCTCCTACATCACTTGAATTTTTATAATAAACGTTTATGTTAAAATATTAAAAACAATTACCTACAGAGTTTTAAAATGTAATAATCAAGTTGGGAAGTCTATGTGTTTTTGCCCCATGTTTTGCATGAACATGAAAGAAAATGAAGGGGACAGGCAAGGCTAGCAGGTTGTCCATGTCAGTGTGGGCCATCTGAGCACGGCCACAGAGCTAGGGCACATGATGGGTAGTGCTGGGGCTTCTCTCATCTGGCGGGCAGCATGGCCAGGGTGTTTGTTGAGGACCATGTAGGAGGAGTGAGCAAACAAGGACTCACTGCAGGCTTGGGAAATGTGTTCACCCATGGGCTTTGGTTTCCTCACCTGTAAAACATGGGTGCCAGCACTGCCCTTTCTCATAGCATTACAAGGAGGAAGTAGAAAGCACACAGAATTGAGGCGAACACACAACTAGTCATCTGGACAACACCTTGTACACCAGACAATTAGGTATTGATATTTGAGCATTTGTAAATCAACACAACTTAAATGTTTATTTTGAATTGCCTTAGTTATAAACACAATCCCCATCTCAACACTTGTCCTGCAAACTCTACAAGCCAGTTCTGAAATTAATAGAGGGCATCCCTAAATAGGTAGAAATAAAATTCTCTAAGAGGTGAGCACGTGTGTGTGCTGGGAGCAAGGAAGAGCCTGATAGAAAGCCTCTTACTGGGTGTCATATTTTCAGCTTCCTGGAAGCTCATGCTTGATGCTCAGCAGTTCATGGCCAAGATGATAGGTTTCTGGTCAATCACAATCTGATGTCTTTGAACTGATGTCGCAATGTTATTGCCCACTGGACCTGTAAACATTGTTTCTATTTCCTGATTGTGCCATACACACATATCTGACCAACTCTTCAGAGCAATGCTCAGGAAGCCATTGAAAGATCCTGCACCGCCAAAGTCTCCTAATGCTCTTTCTACCACAGCTCAATGCAGTTGTCTTCTTGGTAAGGAATATCCATCCATACATACACATTTATGTCAGGAGCAACAATGCGGTATTTTGGGATAGAGATCAGGACTATGACCTGAATTTGGAACTTCATTTCAATTGATAAGCCTTACTCTAGTTTCAGGTGGACCCCTGGCCAGCACCTCAGGTTCGTCTGATGGGCCCCAATAAGGTCCCCCTTGTACCTGATAGTCAAGTCAGAGCAGCAGGCAGCCTTCTTGGATGTGGGGACCCATCTTCCCCTGCAGCACTGCTCTCAGGCAACCAACTTTTTCCAAGCTACAAATGTTGACATGAAATTCTGTGTGTGTGGTGCATATGCCTAACAACAGACAACTTGCAGATATGAGTACACACTAAGCACACTCAGCAGAGTGGGAAGGGGACTAGAGTTGGCAGAACCAGAGATATAAACACCGAGACTCCTGACTAACCCGAGGCACCAGCTCTGTGCTCACATCCACATGGTCACAAACGAACTGCAGCTTCTCATACATTTCCTCCAGCTATGCCTTCTTCTGACATAGCCTTTCCTCAATGTTGCCATGTGTCTCTCTGGCCTGTCCACAGACTCATCCTAAGTTCAACTAACAATGCATGCATGACCTTATGGTTTACATGCCTGCTGCAATCATGCTGATAATGTTCACCAACACATTCTATGGAGCCTCGTGCATTAACCCTTTCTTGGTGGTGGTCTGGTGTGTGTCTGATGCTTAGATCAGTTTTGTGAGAGAATGTGTTTGTCCCACTCCATGCCCGATCTCCATGTCTCTCCATGCACCCCCATCCTCAGTCAGCATGAAGAGCACACAGCAACAAGCACACAGCAGACATGTACATTGTCTACCTTCCTAAACTGGGAAGTGAGTTCACACAGTTTAGCTTTCTTAACAACAGAGCTTCCAGAAGGCAAAAGGTCAATCTGAAATGCCAACCAGAAAGATGAAAGGGGAGAAAAGAAACTTATTCTTTAAGTGCAGAGCATGATGGAAAAGAAGAGGTTCTGTTGCAGCTGTCAGCAATGAACTTGCTCTAAGGAAGGTCAGTAGCATTTTTACCATCTGACTGAACCAACCTCAGCCTTCACGACAGTGTCTTGACTTCCCTGCCCCTTTTCTTGCCTGTTCCCACTAGCAGATCACTGAGCTTGAGACAGATGAATTGACAGGTGCTCACATGGGCTCTTTAACTTGAGCCACACTCCTCTTCATCCGGCTGGTGCCAGTTGACACCACAGCCCTGTCATTGCAAGGCTCAGGAATTTGGATTGTCTGTGACTCTGTGCCACCTCCTGTGGAAACCATCTGACCTCAAACACCTCTCCCATCATTCAGAAATCGCCTTTTTAACTGCACGTCTCTCCCCTGCAGGGGAGAGCTGAAGGATGGCATTGTGTCTTCCACACACTTAGTCAATACAGTTTAAACAAGTTTACTTTAAAATGTGTTTCTTACAAATTTCCTTTGATTATCTTGAAAAGAGAATGTTCTTATGCAATTTCTGAGGAAAATTCTATCCTTGTTTTACACAAAGCTTCCAGCTTATGCTGGGAGTTGCTGACATACTTCTAAGCATCAGTGAATCTCAGATCAAGCAACTGGGGACAAATAGTACACATCTGAAAAACTGGAGGGAAATTAGGGACACAAAAAGAGCATAATGTCTGAATTTAAAAAAAAAAAAACAACAACACAATCCAATCTCAATCATAATGGCTCTGAAAACAAGTTTGTTCTATTTCATGGTCTTAGAATTGCGACAGAAAAACAAGGATGAACAAAATCCAGGCACAAAGCCCCACCAGATGGGAAACCTGATGTGGAGCCATCAAGTGTCCTGGCAGCACCTTGGAGAGCACAGCCAGCCTCTGGGCCAGGTCAGCTTCCATCTCCAGGAGCTGAGGGTCTCTGCACTCCTCAGAGGCTGCTGCAGCTTTGGCTCCACCGGCTCCAGTCACTCCTGCAGCTGGTGGTTCTTATCTCAGATAGTAAGAAAGCAATGCAGCAAAGTGTAGTGAATCTGGTCATTTCTGATTCCAAGAAATTTGAACAAAATATTCATGCAGACATTTGAACTAGTTTTGACAGAAACAGGACTCCTCTGACATCTGTTCCACGGCCACAATTTTCTTTGGATTGGTGTCAACGTACAACACAGCTCTGGCCAAAGTATTTTCTTTTCCTAAATATCTTTAAAGAAGTCTTCCAAAAAAAAAAAAAACCCAAAAATTTCTGTACATGGAAAGGGAGCTGTTTTCTGTAGGAGTTTTCTCATTCTTATTGACAAGTTTAGGAGAGGAGGACTCAGCACTAAGACTTCTTAAGAGATAATCGGATCTATTATTTAAAGGTGACACCACCTGCGGAAGACTGCCATGGGCTTGTAAGCCAAACACGGGTCCCATTGCCTTTGAAATACATATCTTCCAAGACAATGCTTAATGAAATGCCACTCAAGTTATTTTGTTAGATAGGAATATTCTCACTCTGAAAAAATTTCAATTTAGAAAATTTAGACAAAGAAGTTTTTTTAAAAAGAAAACTTAGCAATCATTGATAAGTTCAGGCTCTTGACAATTTAGCATTTGTTTATATGATGCTTTCTTCTTTTTTCTGTGATCATTTATCTCTGTGTTCACATATGCAATATAGTGTGATTGAAAACCCTTAGTAAAGACTGTATGTAGTATTTTGTGATCTGCCTTTTAAACTGAAAGCAAAGAAAAAAAATGAACAAACAAATAACCCATGGACACAATCAATAGTTTAATGTTTATTTGGGGATGAGTGGGTTAGGGAGGGGAGAAAGGGGAGGGGGTGGGAGAGGAGGGGGGAAGCTAAATATAAGGTGATGGAAAGAGAAGTCACATTAGGTGGTGAACTTATTATACATCAAGTTGACAATGCACTGCAGAATTGTATGCCTGAAACATATGTAATCCTTGCTAACAGATGTCATCGCAATAAGTCTAACAATAAAAATGAATTTAAAAAAGGCAATACTATGAACACCTCATTCCACAATATAATTTATAGTAGCTCCCTAGTATTTTATTTTTTATTTGTATTTTGGGCCTAATGAAACTCTCTTCATTTTCAAAAAGGCAGATGTGGATATTCCACTTAAGTCTTGATTACCTGAGACTACAGACAAAGAAGAGTGGTGGCTATGGCTTACCAGATCACATTTCTGAATCTGCCATTTATTCAACAAATGGCCAACTGCCTTCAAGTTCTCTGCTACTATCTGCTCATTTGGTAAAAAATTCTGATAAGTAACAAATTAATGTTCAATTAAAGCAAAACAAAACAGAAGAAAGAATCAAGAAGAGTCACTTCATAAAATGCATGTATAAAACCTTATGTGATTAAAACTTGAAAATTGAAGTAACCCATACTCCTGGACATAACAGTTTCAGATCATAAATACTTTACATTTGGATTTGATTTTCAACATGAAAACTACAGGGAAACGTCTTTAACTTCATGGTAATTAATTAGTGATACTTGACAAAGCTCCATAGGAAACACT
>PVJL010013092.1:0-33847 GCA_004026885.1 Lyroderma lyra | reverse complement strand
TTCCCACCTCCCTGGAAAGCTGTCCTGTGTGCTGGAGTACTTACCGACCACCGTGGGCTCCAGGTCCACAAACACTGCTCTGGGCACATGCTTGCCAGCCCCAGTTTCACTGAAGAATGTATTGAACGAGTCATCCCCACCACCGATGGTTTTGTCACTCGGCATTTGCCCATCAGGCTGAATTCCATGTTCTAGGCAGTACAATTCCCAGCAGGCATTGCCGATCTGGACACCAGCCTGCCCCACGTGGATAGAAATGCATTCTCGCTGAAAACAAAATAAATGTGAGACCCACTCATCTTCAGGCAATCGTCACTATATGGCATGCAAAATATAATTTACTGTATACAAAGGTGACCAAATAAACCCTGGAATTATCTTCTGGAGGGTGGACCCCTTGTAGTACAGGCTTCCCTCACTAATGAATGTTTTAGGAACCCATCTATACCAGTATACCAGCTGGCATTGTTGTGAGAGGCTGCATTAGGCTTCACTATTATTTCTGGAGACTCACTGCATTTGCCCATTTCATGATGGGTGATTTACATAAACAACGTGTGGCACAACAACACATCTGCCCACACCATACTGAGTGTTCAGCAGTTTTTGACCAAAAAAAAAAAATGGCATGACCCCCTACCCCACCCTCCCTATTCACCTGATCTCACCCCAAGCAACCTTGTTTGTTTGTTTCCCTGGATAAAAAAGGTCCTCAAAGGGAAACGTTTTGCTGATGTGGAAGAGGTGAAACAAAAAAACAGTGGAAGCACTAAAAGGTGTCATAACTAATGAGTTCAAAAACTGGAGCAGTAGAAAAAGTGTCTCAATATGTGTACTGCGCCAAATGGAGAGTGCTTTGAAGGTGACTTAAGTTTAAATATGTAAGAATACACAATTTTTTATAATTCTGGGGGTTTTTTGGTCCCCCTTATACGTATGTATGTGCTTCACAGTGTCTAAGGCGTTCTCAAACATCTCCCATGAGGCTTATAGGATCCTCTTATGCCTGTGAAAACTGACATGCTCTAAAGCACCCTACCTACTAAGTGCCAGAGTTAATTTCAAAACCTAAGTATTCCCTACTAAACAAAAATTAGGTTATTTTAAAACTTGGAAGCCATATAATATCAACAGTAAACTCCATACTATGGGTAGCCACAGTAATTCTCTGAAAATTAGCAGTTTTTCATTATGTCCTGGCCAAAGGATAAGGTAAAGGGTAAGAATTGGGGAGGGAAAGTAGACTAGGATGCAGGTCACCATGGTCCGAGAGCTAGTGGTCACCCTGTGTATGTCTTCTACCTGCCCCATTAGATCTACCTTCTCTGTTCCTCATTCAGCTCTGTGGAGGCTGACCCATGTGGTCTGTCATCAAAGGGCTTCCTTGCATCCTGGCTTCTGGGTGCTTTAGCCAATGGCAGGCAGCAGTTAGAGACCATGTTAAAGAAAGGTGCTATCAGGGTGCTTGCTCTCTGGCTTTCTCTCTGCCCGACTGCCATGGTTGCTTGAGTCAGTTTATCAAGGCCACAGACTTTTAGCAGTCAGCCTTCTTCATAAAGCTACCCTCTCAACTTCTAGTAACCACTCTCTCCTCTCACCCCTTCAAGCCTAGGAGTTCATGGCTCCGAGAATCACAAATGCTGGGATACTGTACTATCCTTTTAAAAGATTCACCTCAAAGTACCTATTTTGAATATACCATCTCTTTCCTGCTGGGAACTTAACTATACAGTCATTTGTTTAAGACACATCATCCTTACAAATACATGAGAATGCCAATGAAATTTGATGTCCCATCCACCCTAAATTCTAATGTCCATTCCCAAGAATTTTAAGTCCTGTTTTCCATTATACAAGCACCTAATCATGGAGTCATCAGAGCATCAAATATCTACATAATGCAGCCACAGATCCTTGACAAGGAACCACAGCTTTATTAAAATGTAAAGAAAGGAGGAAAGCAGAAATGTCTGCATATTTGGTGGTAGGAAGGTGAAGCTTCTGCATAAGTAGGGAACTATGTCATCAAACAAGAATGTGAAGGTGGATAAAACTGTTGGTAACCAAGCACAAATCAAGCAAGGTACTAGCACCAAACTATACCAGTGGCCACTTTACTCATATATACATAACTCACAGTAAAAAGAAAAATGAGGCTGGTTTCATTTAAGTATGTTCTTGATGAAGCAAAAAAGATCACTAATTTTATTAAATAAATTTCTAACCTCATGTACTGTGACTAAATGAAAAGTACACATAAAGTACTTTGTGCACACGCTAAAGTATAGCTGTCTTGAGAAAAAGCACTTAATTATTTGTTTGAGTCCCCAACTGAACTACAGTGTTCTTTTTTTAAGGAATGCTATTTGTACTTGAAACAACTAGCTATTCAGACTTGGATATCTGTTATATATGTTAACATGCTGCTTTAAAGTCATAAATATTTTTACAATTCTCACTTCTAATTTCTAATGGGACAAGTACAGATCTCCTACATAAACAGGGCTCTGGGGTCCTTGATAATTTTTAGTAGTGGAGGGGGGTCCTGAGACCAGAATGTTTGAGTATGAGAACCCAACATTATGATATGGCTTCTCAAAGACTGAGTCCAAGCCATCCAACAACCCAGATGCCACCCTGGTTCCTTACAGTACAATTTCCCGGAGGCCGCCTGCCCTAGGCCACCACCTCATTTACACTGGCCACTCCAACGATAGGGTCACCACTGCTTTCGTGACGCACAAACTCAGAACGAGCGTCCTCGTGTGCCCATCTGGGGGTCTCCAGGCCTCGTGGTGCTGGCGCTCCGCTCGCCCCCGCAGGCCAGGGCCTCCCGCGCCCTCCCCAACTCCCTATCCTCGCTACTCGCTCCCGCAGCACCCTGGGTCCTTCCTTCTGTCCGAAGCCTCACGTGGTGGGCTTCGTCCACCCTCCCGCCTGAGTGTCTGCGGAGTGAAAATTTCTGAGGCCCTGCCAATGTGTGCTGGGCCTGCAGCACCTCCACCCAGCCCTAGGACCTTACCATGGTGAGCTCCGGTACTTAACCTCAACCGTCCTCAGTCGCCTCGCGCCCAACTGCCTGCCTGGAATGCGTGCGTTGCCTCTTATAGGCCCGCCGCTGCCCAGGCAGCCATTGGTCCGAAGGCCTTTGGGGCGGGCCGAGTCCTGGAATCCCATTTCTGATTGGTTGTTTCTCGATACGTGGAGTGTGTTGCTTTCTGATTGGATGTGGGTTTGGCGGGAAGGCTGTAGGTCGAGGAAGGCAGAGCGCAGGTCGTGGTATTCTGGGATGTTCTTGGACTTAAGGTTAGAGTAGCCGTGGGCCCCGCCCTGGGTGGGGCACAGGACATTACCATATACTTAAGTCTCCAGTAGCATGCGAATGACTTGACATCGACCTTGTGTAGTCGCTCGCAAGGCGCTTCAGGCCCGCTTGCCTTCCCGCTCCTTATTCAGATCTTTGCAAACATGGCGACCTACTAAAGGTATTCCCCTCATCTACCTGAAGCTGGCATCCTCTCTCTTTTCCATTCCTTTGATGCAGAAAGGCCTTTCCCATCCAGTACCCTGGAACCGGGTAGGATTTGATTACCTCTGAAATGAGGAATGGGTGTCCTGGGACAAGGGAGCGGGAGGGGAGAGAAGAGCTGGGTTGGGGCACATTTTCCATTTTGGAGGACATAAGAACAATCACCTGGTTCTTCTATTCCATAAAGATCGACTGAACGTTCTTTAGGATCCAGTGTGTGTTTACTTGTGGGAAAAGTCGGGTAGAGGAATCCCGCATACCCCACCCAGCTCATCACCATAACACAGCACCCCCTTCTGGCGCTGGAGCCAGTCCCTTAACTTCTCCTTAGAGGAGAGTGAGGAAGCAGTCCCTGCCATGGGACACATCACATGGGGGAGCTGGAACTTTTCTGTAGTACTTAGGGAGACTTTGAACAGTGTCATCAGTTGTGCTTTCGGGAAGATGGCTTTGGCAGTAGGGAAGAAAAGGATGGAGAAGCAGAAAACCAGGGAAACCAGGAGAAACCCTCCTTACCTCTTCTTCCTGCAAGAGTGAATCTTCCTATTTTATTCAGTTTGGGTTGCTGCCGTGACAAAATACCACAGACTGAGTGACTTGAACAACAGAAGTTAATTTTTCACAGTTCTGGAAGCTAGAAGTCACAGATCAAGGTCTGAGAGGGTTGATTTCTGGTGAGGTCTCTTCCTGGCTTGCAGAGGGCTGCTTTCTTGCTATGTCTTCACATGACAGGAGGGGGAAGAGGACAAGCTTTCTGGTGCCTCTTATAATGACACTAATCCTATTGGATCGCTGCCCCACCCTTCTCATTTAACCATAACTACTCCCCATCTCCAAATAAGGTCACATTGGGGGTTAGGGCTTCAACATAGAAATTGAGAGGGGGCACAATTCAGTCTATAACACCCTCCTTCCTCAGTGCTCCAACCACACCATGCATGTAACTGAATTGTAGCCTGTATCACATTGTGTTTTTTTAAGTGTTTATTTTTCTGATTATTAAAGTAATACATACTTAGAGTAGAAGTGTGGGAATGCAGGAAAATATAAAGAAAATTAAAATACAGGGTCCAGCAGAAATAAAACCCTTTTTAATGAGTTGGTACTCTATACCAAATCTTTTATTATAAAACCATAAACATGTAATTCTGTAACAATATTTTAACTACTTTAAAAAGGTCTTTACTTCTGCCAGACCCTGTACATAAACCCACAAACAGGGTTTTGTTTTATTTTTTCTGCATATACATACTTTTTTTTACACAATTTGGAATAAACAGTATGATTTTTTGGAGTAACAACTTTTTTGAGATATAATTCACATACTGTTTAATTCACCCATTTAAAGTAGTACATAATTCATTGGTTTTTAGTATATTCACAAAGTTGTGCAGCTATTATCATAATCAATTTTAGAACATTTCAATCATTCCCCAAAATGAAACCCATACTCTTTAGCTGTCAATCTCCAATCCCTCCCATCGCCCCAGCCCTGAAAAACCTCTATTTTCTATCTCTGTAGATTTTCTTCTTCTAGACATTTTGTATAAACTAAATCATACAATAGGTGGTCCTTTGTGACTGACGTCTTTCATTTAACATACTAAGGTTTTCAAGGATCATCCATGTTGTAGCATGTACCAGTACTTCATTCCTTTTTCTTTTTCTTATTTTTCTTTTTTTTTTTATGTGGGTAGTTCCCTGGCTGGGAATTGAACCCAGGCTGCAGTGTTGACAGTGCCGAAGACTAGCTACTACACCACCGGGGAACTCCATGCCTTTTTCTTTTAAACAACTTTATTGAGATACAATTCATATACCATACAGTCCACCTATTTAAAGTATACAATTAAGTTAGTTTTTATATATTCATGTAATTGTGCAACTATTAGCATAATAAATTTTAGAACATTTTTATCACCCCAAATTTCACTCCTTTTTATTCCCAAGTAATATACCATTGTATGGGTATATCACATTTTATTTATCCATGCATCAGTTGGTGAGCATTTGCATTTTGTGGATATTATGAATAATGTTGTTATGAACATTTGTGTACAAGTTTTTGCATAGACATGGTTTCATTTCTCTAGGAATGTATTTGCTGGTACATTATACGGCAACTCCATGTTTAACCTTTTGAGGAACTGCCAGGCAAACCATGTGATTTTTTTATCCTGATTTTCTTACTTAACATTAATCATGTACATTTTTACAAATTGCTAAATTTACTTTGAAAAGGTGGCTTTTAATGTTTGCAGAGTTCCAAGTCTTAGTTAACTGATCCCCTATTACCAGGCACTTAAATCATTTCCAATTTCCAGTATTGTAAACAGCATCTATGTAGAGCAGATTAGTCAGACTATTGGATCAAAGGACATAGGCAGTTTTAAGGATCTTGGAGCATAATGATAAATTGCCTTCCAAAAAAGTTATGTCAGTTTGCATTCTGGTAAGTTGAGTTTGGGAATGCAAGTTGCACACCACTTTATATTTTAATTGTCTCCTAAAGTAAGTACCAGGGAAGTTTAGGCATCTTTGATCCCATGTCCAGCTCAACGTGCAGCACATAGTACAATTCCATGTTACATGAAAAAATAAAGGCCCAGATTAGTACAGTGGTTGGGGTAGAGAGGAGGGTACAAATGTCTGAGTCATTGTGAAGGTCTGGCTCCGTAGGACTTACCATCTGGTTGACGTGGGGACTCAGTAGTGATGTGAAGGCATCTCAAGGCCACACTCCACAGTCAGGGGCAGATGCTGGTAGTGATGGTCTGAACACTGGCAGCAACTCTTTTTTGTACTCCACTCTACTAGCAGCAGTCTTTATGCAAAGCCCTGGAAGAATTACCTTCATTGAGCTAGCGAGGTCATCAAACTCTCTGTTTACCTGGATATCCTGAGGAGAAACCCATTACAACACATTACACTTTCTGAGAACTTGACTTTTTTACTTACACGTACAAGGTCATAAAGAAGCTCCTTAGGACAGCTTTTCTCCAATGGATGAAAATGTCATTACTCCCCAAAGTATTAAAATCGAGAAGGGAAGAGTCTCAAGGGGGACTTCTAGGGCCTGCTCTATTTCCTGATCTGGGGGCTGGTTATGTAGGTGTATACTGTATGTGAAAATTCACAGAGCTCTGCCCTTAATCTGTGTGTACTTTTCAGCATAAATTTCCTCAATAAAAAGAAAAAAAAAAAAGAAAAACAAAGTGGGTGGGGAGAAGAGAAATAGCACTGAATGAGTCTTGTCTGCACAGGCTATTTCCAATCTCACTGCGTCTTCACAATGACCCTTGGGTGGTAGGCCCTGTTGCACATAAGGATAAGACTGTCCTGAGATGGGTTTTATGAGAACTGTAAGGATTCAGAAATATTTCCCTTAAAGCTGAGGATAAAATCTTGTATAGTCAGATTAGACTAATGATAACAGTTAAGGAACAGAGAAAGAGAACATTGCATTTAGATTAGTGTCAATCTGTAATTCAGAATCTAAGATCCCGTGTGATGGTCTCAGGACTTGGTTCCAGGCCTATCTGATTCCAAACCCTGTGATATTGTCATTGTACTAAAAGCTTCTGATAATAACCATACATTGTATTGAATAAGCATGTATTTTGGTAAGATAATTTCATATATCATTCCATATTTTTAGAATGATAGAATCCAGTGCTAACAGGAATTCTTAGAGCAGAGGGAACATGGTTATGGCAAACTATTCTCTGGCTTTGGAACTGTAGAGATCAGGCAGGTAGAAGGAAAGAATAAGGATGTTCAGTACCAGCTGTTCTAGGCCTGAAGGACTGGAAGTGTAAAAACACATCTCTGGAAAGGCTTTGACTTAAGTCTGGGTTGAAATTAATCAGGGTAGAAAAAGCAGTTATTTGTGACTAGACTTTCTTTTAATAATTCATATTTGGGAATTCTCTCATTAATGTTAACTTACTTGGAAAAGAGTGGCATTTGTTTCTATGTTAAAAAGGCAGAATTGAATGAAAAGTGGTCCTGATTTCCCTCACAGCCACACAACTGAATATTACAGCACCACAGTCCATCTGCAGACAATACAGGCGGGATAGGGGAGGGAGCTGAAACTGCAAATCCAAGTATCAGTGCAGAGTAAGCATCATGCCCCATGAGCCACTTATTCTCTCTCAGCCAATGAAGAACCCAGGCAGGGTCTGAGGTGAGAGCATGGCAATACCCCTAGTCAGGAAGAGGGGTGGAGCCAGAGTGACATCATGACCTACATACATGCCTGGGGTAGAACTTGGACTAGGACATGCCATGTACCTGGGCAGGGCACTCCATTTCTCTAAGTCCCACTTTCTTCCTCAAATGATACCTCACAGGGCTGTGGGGAGAATCAGAGGTGAGTGTTATGAAAAGCTCTTACAGAAAAATCCAGAAGTTCCAGGGAAGACACTGGGTTATCCTGGACAGACTTGAGAATACCCAAGCAGCCTTCACTTTGCATAGGATTCCTGGACACCTAAGAAATACACATAGACATGAAGCTAAGAAAGGTTGATCCCAAGGAGGCCAGAAGAGCGATACAAAAGGGAAAGAGGGACTCCTTATCTCTGATGATACACCAGGACAGCCCCACTGTCTCTGCTCAGAAGGTGTCTCCATTAGACAGAATGCCCTGGGTGAGGCTGCAGGGCCAGGGAACAAAGAAAAGGAGCAGGGGTACTGGTTGAGCACCCACCCAGTGCCTGGCTCTGTGCTGTATGCCAAGGATATAGACAGACACACAAGACACACCCCTGTCCTTAAATAGCTCACCCACTGAGGGAGGAGAAGAAAGTTTAACATAAAAATGCAGTGTGCCAAGTGTAATGAAAGAATCTGCACCAACTCTACCCGGGTGGTAAACGATGGGTGAGTGATCAAACACCTGAGCTGAGCTTTACAGGCGAGGTGGGCGGAGCTGGCCATTTCAGCAAGAAGAGCAGCAAGAGCAAGGAGATGAGAAATTTTACTGTGTGCGTGGAGAATTCTGAGCAGCTTGGATGAACTTTGAACATCAAGGCAGGAGGGAAGGATGAGCTGGCAGAGCCCAGACTCCAATGACATGCTATGAATGACATACCACTAAGCTTGAATTTATCTAATGGGGAGCCTCCCATGGATTTAAAGCTGGGAGGGACAGAGGTATGTTTCTGGTTTGAAAGATCACCTGGTAGTAGGTGGGAAGGAAGGGCCAGTAATAGGAAACTAGGAGAAGTGGGAAGGAGAAACAGGCAGCACTCTGCAGGAGGTGACATAAAGGAGGGAAGATGTGGGAAACAGAGGGAGGGACAAGCACTGGGACCCAGCTTCCAGCTTGATGAGAGGAAGCTGCCCCCCCCCCATATATACCAAGAGGTAGCCCTTATAAGAAGATGATGTTTTCAGGTTGGATTCTCAGAATCCCACATGTCTATGGGACATCTGGGAAACCGTCCAGCAGGTGGAAATGTGCATCCAGAGCTTGAGAGAGGTCTGGTTCCAGTGCAGGAACTGGAGAGGAGTGAGCCTCAGGCTGAGGATGGAGGTGATGTATGGGGCTCCTCTGCAGTTCCCAGTTGAGGGAACTGAGGGCTAGGCAGGGCTGGGTGCTCCCCAGAGAGCCAGCAGTACTGTCCTCTGAGCACATGCTGTTGGCACAGTGGTCCTCATGGGCCTGCTTTACCCTTGATTGCATCCCCCTTTTCTGTCTTCTGCTCAGCTTCTCCCTCTCCAGTGGCAATCCTGGAAGAAGGGAATTCCTGCTGTGCACACAAGCCTCAGGTAGGTCTAAGCAATGGCCAACAGTACTCCTAAGCTGACCTTGGGTTCCAGAAAGGCCAGAGGAAGAGCAGGGGAGAAGATGAAAGGTAAGAAAGTGTGTCCCAACCATTATCAGCAGAGCAGCATCTAGTGGGCTGAGAAGGAGAAAGAAAAGCTGGGAGATGTGGTGAGGCCATTGGCAGGGAAGGTTGGAGGGGGGAGGGGGTCTGAGGAAGTATATGGGCCAAGCCAGAGATGGGTGAGTGGCAAGGGGAAGAAGTGGAAGTCAGGAGGCCCCCTCTCCCACCTGGGCTCTGGAACCTGTGTACCCTGCAGCTACTGAGGTGGGGAGATGTGGCAAGGGAGAGATCTGTGTGGACAGGCACAGGCAGGTCTGTGCTGGGGCCTCCCCATCAGGCTAGCACTCACAACAAGACTCCTCAGTGTCTGGTTGACCTGGAGGCCCAGGCCCAGGCTCAGGGCTCCTACTGCAGAGATGCGGTTGTTGCTGCAATAGAAAGACATGTGCATTGTGCTACCTTCCGTGTAGCTGTGTAGAGCCAGGTTGTCCTAGAGTCCCAGCTGGCGCTGCTGGTACATCAGCAGATCAGTGTAGAAAAGCTGGCTGGGGACCCTGTCTCATCAGAGGCTCCCAGTGTTCAGGGAGATCACCCAGCAAACATGCCTGGAGCTTCCCCACCCCCACCACCATAGAGTTCAACTGCTACTCCCTGGCTCTCAGAGCTTAGCAGGTGTTCTCCCCCAGCTGGCACTCTGCACCTATCACCATGACAACATTTGTTCTGGAAAACCACCTAGCTCCCTCCCCACTTCTCTTCCTGCTAGACCCAAATTTTAGGTCTCAGCATGGCTCTTGGCCACTCAGTCTCTGAAGCCAGTACCATTTCTCTCTGACTTCTCAGAACCCAACTCCAGCCCTGAATTTCAGCATCTCTCATGGCATTCTTTGGCATTGGCTCCTTCCATGGGGAGGAAAGGAAGGCAGGTATATAGCAAGCCAGCCCTGCTCACTCTGCAGCCCCCAGGAAGGGGTCAGGCATGCAGCCCATGACCTGTCAGGTCTCTGCCTCTCTCCTTCTGTCTGGGCTTGCAGCTCCTGCTCTGGCTACCTGCTAAGGACTAAGACCCTGTCTGTGCCTAGAAAAGCAGCTTACACACGCATGCTCCCAGCAGCCATGTGCTGAACACAGCATGCATGTGGGCCCACTTGTCATAGTCAGCCCCTCTTCTGAAAGGGAGGAAAATACACAGAGCACCCAGCCCACACTAGGCTCTGCAGAAGAGGCTTTATGCACACGTTTGCAATTCCCAGCTCCTGTCTGTGCAGTAGGAATTACGAGTCAAGCCTATATTAATAAATAGTGACCTCAAGTGAGAAGATAGAACTGCATGCTCCTGGATTGTGGCTCAAGCCCCATAATGGGTAGACAGTAGTAGGTTTGGGAATTAAAGTGAACAGCATTAAGATCATGGAGCCCCCGGTCCCTGCTGTGGTTGTGACACAGGGGCATTCTGCTCCTTACCTCATGTTGAGTTCCTCTAACACGTTATTGGTCCTAAGTGCCTCACCCACTGCAGAGGCTCCAGGGTCTCCAAAGCCATTGTATGAGATGTCCAGGACTCTCAGGAAGATATTTGCCTAGAACACAAAAGAGTGAAGTTATGGGACCACAGGTGATGGTGGAGAAAGCCAGGGCCACAGCCTCTGAGCCCAGGATGCCCAAAACACAAACATGGACTTAGAGCAGAAGGACAAATGTTCCAGGGAAGTCTTATGGCTCTGATGATGGTGACCAGTGGAGCTGAACAAACATAAGCACAGCACAGAGGGTGGGTATGGATGTGAATGACCCTGAGACTAAGGTGTCTGCCTGTGGCAGCAGCCACAGAAACACAGTGACCAGGTCCCACGTTCACTTGGGAACCTCTTGAGGGCAGAGACCCTGAAGCACAGAGCAGCCCAGGGGCCCAGAGTTGGATGAAATCTGCCCTGGGAACTGTGATGGGGAGAAGGGTGGGAGCCATGGGTATGGTGGGAAGACAGAACTTGACCTGCCACTTGGCTTAGCTCATCAGAGGGCAAGGCAGTAGCTGCCATTCCATAAGATGGACCCCCGACAAGTGCAGCTGATATAGGGGGAGGGGCATTGCAGGTACTTTGTGCCACACTGATGGGCTGCAGTCACCTAATTCTGAGGCCCATGAACCACAACTTCCAAGGGAAAAGATAGGCTATTAGACTGTGTGCTGGGATCCAAGGGTACAAGGGTGTCACTCAAGGAAGCATCTGCCCATGTCCCACAGTGAGCATATGTCACTACAATGCATGCTGTTCCTCTACCAGCCAAGTGTCTGGGGGAAGGTGTATAACATTCAATAAGCAATGCGAGACTGAACAGTGTATTGAAATTGTTAAGTGGGTCTGGAAAAACTAAAGCCACCTAACAAAATATTCCTTAAGCTCTGCTTAAAAGAGCCAAGGTTTATTTCTGAAGAGCTGCAATGATGGGGAGCTGGCCCCTGGGAGATCTGCCTCTAAGGGACAGCCTGGAGGGATTGATTGTGGGGTAGGGGTGGGGCCTCATACCTCTATTCCCCGGGAAAAGGCGATGGCTCCTGGGCCTCGAAGGTGATTCCAGCTTAAGTTAAGATCAGTGAGTCCCGTGTTTTCTGCCAGGGCTGGTCCAAGCATCTGCCCTTCAGAAACACCAAGACAGACCTTATTCATTCTGTTCATTCCTTTAAAAAATGATACTGATGCCTGCTGTGTGTCAGTCTCTGCCTGTCATGAGGCTCATGGAGTTGAACCCAGTATGGGCCTGCCCTGCCCCCAAGGATTTCATATTTAATAGGGGAGACATAAATCAAAGTAAGTGGGAGGTACACTATTATAGCATACAAATAAGGAGGCATGGGAACAGAATGGGAGCTAGCCCAGTTTAGGGGTGGTTAATCAGGACAGAGGAGATAAACTTGAAGATTGAGGGACTCACCACGCATGTCTGCATGCACAGTGGGGAGCAGACACATGAGTGAATGTGCAGAGGCACAGGGAGCATTAGGGCACTTGTGGAAATGCAGGCAGGCCAGGCGCTGGGGGTGGGGTATGGGAAAGCCAGTAAAATGAGGTAGGAGTGATGGGCAATTGAGAGAGACCTTGAATGCTAGGACAAGCATCTTGGGTACTGCCCTATTGGTGGTGAGAAGGCAGGGAGGGCTTTAAGATATGATAAGGAAGGATTCCTTAGCAGGTATAGGGGATGGACTGGGATAGGCAGGGGCAAAGATGGGAGGCTGGGGACCAGTTGAAAAGCCTGTGCCATAGTCTAGGTAAGAGTTGACAAGGCTGGCACAGCTGTGGTGGAGAAGTGGCTGTAGTGGTAGAGAAAGGAAATGGTGGGGGTGCTGAATGGGGTGAGAAACCCTGAGAGGTATTTAGCATGTAAAGTGAGCAGAAGCCCCACCCTACCACCCACCCCACTCTTGACTTTATCAGCATTCAACCAGTCTAACCTGCTTCCAGGTCTCAAAAGTGCCAGCACCAATACACACCTCCTGGCTATCCCCCTGCATGGAACTGTTGATCTGCCTCTTTGCCTGGCTAACAGCTCTTCATCCTTCTAACCTGGGTTCCTGGGATTAGAGCCTTTTCTGCCCAGCTGGGCTGGGCCAGCTCGGGACCTATGTCCCCTGTGCTTCCATCCTTCTAGGCTCTAGCCATTAGACTTCTCTCTGCCTGGCCTGTCTCTCCCTTCAACCTAGGAGTCCCTAAACGATCTGAATTTGACCTCTCTCCAAGGTCTCATCATGTAGCACAGATCTAGTAAGGGTGGTTTGAAGAAATGCACAGAGGAAAAACAGATGAACTGGCAGCTGCACTTTCAGCCAGCTGCTTGCCAGAACACGCCACGGCAGATACTTTTAGCACCCTGGAGAGCTCCCTGCAGGGACACAGGGGACTCACCGAGCCGCCTCCCTGTGAACAGGACTCCCAGACTCCCTGCCCCAGCATCGGGTCTGATTTCCACAGGATCTCAGATAAGGTACTTACCTCTTCCTCAGATACTTTCAAGGCTGGGAGGTGAGGGCAATGGTCCTCTACTTTTTAGGGAAACCCCTACTTTGCTGAACAGCTGCTAGAGGGTTAGAAGTTTGTTCTTCATGCATGAATCAACTTCTTAAAGTTCCAGTGCTTGGTCTTTGTGATCCCTGCAGCCAAACTATGAGGTAGGTGCTACGACTGCCATGGGTCAGGTAGAGAAATTGAGACCTAAGCACCCTCACTCCTCAAGGGAGTCAGACCCACCCACAGATCCCTACTTGGGGAAATAAAATGCCCCCCCCCAATCTGTTCTTTTCCATATTGAGACCCCTTACTCCATATTTGTGCAGCCTTTGTGGGGCTTTAGCTTCCAGCCACCGCCATCCTGGCTGCCTCTGGTGCTTGCTTTCTGACCATGTAGGCTCAGAGGGATGCCTATACTTAGTTTGTTAAAGTCTGAACTGAGTTTCTCTTTTAATTTCACTGACTTCTCACAAGAATACTCTTAGGAGGCAAACTGGCTCTGTGGCAGTTAAATTCTAGGGATGATTCTCACAGGCCAAGGCTGGTGCCATCCCACTCATTCTAAGCAGCTTGAGACAGAGGAGTGATTCCCAAACTTTCTAGATTAGACTAATCTACTGGGGCATCTGATATGCAGATGCATGGGTGCACCCCCCCATCCCATACACACACATAGGAGTCTGGTTCAGCAGGTCTAGGACCCAGGACTCTGTATTCCTAACCCAGGATCCCAGGTGATGCTTATAACTTATTGCAGTAGTTGGTGGCAGGCAGGTAGAACTGCATGTTCCTTGCAAAGCAGACAGCCCATGTAAATGCCCTGAGGCATGAGACAAAATGGTAAGATTAAGGAATCCTAATGATATCTTTCATAGCACTTGGGAGCCATGATTTGTAGCCCTGCAAGCCCTGTTGCCTCTGCACCCGCAGCCTAGCCACTCTTTCCTGGTTTACTAGCCTAATCACACTAGTATCTGTCAGCCTGGGAAATAGGCCTGCATGTTCACTATTCCTCTGCTTGAAATACTCTCCCTCTGGTCTTGCCATGGCTAATTCTTCCCCACTCTGTACATTTCAGCTTAAGTGTCATCTCTGCACAGATGCCACTCTAAAGCAGGGGTCCCCGTTCTTCTCTAGAATCATACCCTGTTTATTTCTTTTGCAGTACCAATAATCATGGAGAATTGTCTTGTTAACATGTGGTCCTTGAGGCTAGGCCCTTTGTTTTGTTCATGGATAGATTTCTAGTGGCCAAATCAGCTCCCAGTGCATGCAGCAGCAGGCAGTGAGATATCTGGGGAATGGATTAAGAGTTCTGTGTAGAAGGACTGAGAAAGGGCAGATCAAAGTGGGACATGGGGAGCAGGAGCCATAGCATGGATGCTGAGTAGTCCTGCCAACCTCCACCCACCCCTGCCCCAGGAAGATGGACTCAAGTGCCCCATGGCCAGATATTACCTGCTTGGTCATTTAGCTGGTTATAGCTCAGGTCCAGGGACTTCAGGCCTGTGTGGGCCAGCAGGAGTTCAGCAAGGTACCTGGCTGCCTGCTCCTCCAGGCCATTTCCTGAAAGCTGTACCTTCTGCATGGCTGGATTCACTATAAGGGCGGCACAGATGGCCTGGGTTCCCACCACTCCCAGCTGGTTCTCCGACAGATCCACATCTAGGAGCCAATACCACTCCTCAGTCAGTGAGATCCAAAGCCAGGTACTACCTTCCTCCACCTCCCAAACTTCCAGGCCTGAAGCAGTAGAAGGAAGGGGCTTTGTAGTCCCACTGTCTTGGGGTATATGACAACTCTGTCACCCATTGGCTGGGTCCCCTCAGGCCTCAGGCAGCTTCCCTGATGCCCATTCCTACCCTGTGTGTCCACAGAATTTTTTGTCAAGGGGCTAAAATCACCTAGTTTGTGTTGCTATGGAGAATGCTTGTGATGAAGATGCAGCCACCCCATTGATGATTCATACCTGGCAATAATATAACCCAGCCACAGGAGCCTTCACTGCCACATTTCTGGGGACTGGAATAATAATCCAGGTGGCCATGCACAGGGCACTTATATGGGTAATATGCAGTTTCACTAATGCTCACCACATCCCCAAGGGCTAAGTGGTATTTTAGGAGCCATTCCAGAGATTGGAAACTGAGGCTTAGAAAGGTTGAGCTTCTTGCCCAGGGCCATGCTAGCAGAGGCAGCATTTGGACTCAGCCCCACCAAACTCCCCAACCCAGCCCTCCCTTCTCTCATTCTTCCCAGCCCTCATCTGTGTGTCAAAGGACTCTCCCACTTGTAGTCAGGCATTGGGAGGCCACCTTAGGCAGAATGTGCTGGCCAGCCCAAGAGGGGATTGGATGGGTTGGAGCAGTTCAGGAAGGGAGTGACATCCAGTATTGGGTGCACCACAGAGAGTCTAACTCCACCTCTGTGATAAGGCCCCTCCCCAGCAACACCAGCAGGCCCCAGGTAAGAAGGTCTAGCTGTGGGCCTGCCTGTGGCCCACATCCCTCAGGAAAGGGAGGACTCAGATCTGCCCACCTGCCCCAGGCTCAGTACCTACCACAGATGCTGCTGCTTTTGCTCAGGGCACTTGCCAGGGCCTCAGCGCCAGCCCCACAGAGCCCATTGTCCCGAAGGTCCAGCCGCCTGACATAGGGATTGGAGGTCAGTGAAGAAGCCAGAGCCTGAGCCCCCTGGGACAGAGAGGGGCCTGAGAGGCCTGGTCCTTCCCAGGGCTGAAGGCCCCAGACTCAGCTAGTTACTACTCTGCCTTGTGTCTCTAAGGCTTGGTCCACTCTGTGCCTCCCAGCTGGAAGGTCCTTCCTTTCCCACATGCCCAGGGGACACCTGACTTTCATTATAGGCTCCACCAAGATCTCACTTCCTGCAGATTTTCCTGAGCCGCAGCAGGTTAGGTGCCCACTGCACGCTCCCCAGATCTTATACTAAACTCTGGCATGTCCCCTTTCCCACCTGTCACCCAGATAGGGTGCCTGGTTCAGAGACAGGTCAGGTAGTGTATGGTACAAGCTCAGGAAGGGAGCTACACCCATGACTACTACCTCCCAGGTCCTCTCCCTCCAAGTCTGGCCCTAGAGTCCTTCCAGGGAGTACCTTGGGCCCCAGGCCACGGTGCCGCAGGTTCAGCTCTGGTGCGCTCCCTTGGCGTAGAAAGCAGGAGGCAGGCACTACCCTGTGGGCTTGACAAGACCTTAGGTAGAGGGTGTCCTTGACCAGTTCTCTGAAGCCATGGGTGCCTGATAGGAAACAGGGTAAGAATGTGGGTGCCTCCCCATGCATAGCCAGCCCCCTTCCAAAGGCTGCCTTCTTCTCTGTTACGACCCAGCATTTTAACATCACTCTGGACGTGTGTTCTAATGGTGGAATTCCTGATGTGGCCAGGGGCATTGCTGTGAGGACACAGGGCTGGAGTTGCCTCAGATTGCATTGAACGTGTCTTACGAAGGGGTGTGCTCCCTGCTCTGCTGGTCAGGGGTCCCTGTTCACTCCACCCCAACCTGCCCCCTCCATCCCAGCCAGAGAGGTCCCCAGGGTGAAGAGAGAAGCCTGTCTCCCCATGCTTGGGGTCACCTTCTGTCTTCAGTTCGGAGTTCGAGTCCACGTTCAAAGCCTCCTCGACCTCCGGGAGTCCTGCAAGACGTCCAGCTGCCGCCGCAGCTTCTTTCTCCTGTTCTTCATTCTCCCCATGCGTCTCCCAGGGACCCCTCATAGTTATGCCCATTTTGCAGTTACTTGTACTGAGGTCCATCCAGACTGCGCGCGACCGCACCTAGAGTACGGGATGTGGGCGGATCCTTTGGCTGCATCGACCAATCGCATATGGCATGCAGCGAATAGGCGCACTCTGCAGCCAATAGAGATGCGCTCCCCCGGCGGCAGTCGCCTCGGCAACCCAGTGTTGTAGGTTGCTGCAGAAACCGTGGTGATCTGCTCTGACCTTGAGTCTGTTCCTAGCCAGGTGGATAAGAACGAATGCCCCAGGTCCAGGCGCAAGGCTGGACGCTTTGTGGGCGTTTGTTCCCCGCTGCAGTTCCAGGCCGTTCCAGCATTGCCCCCCTTTCCCACGGACTGGGTAACATGCCTGACTGCAGAGCTTGGGCACTTCCGGGGTGGGGGAAGCTCTGTGGGAGTACCATACAGGACAGCCTGGGGAATTTTGCAGAGCCCGGTCCCCCTCCTCTCTGGAGCCAGAGTCACGCTCTCACTCTGTCAGTCCCAGTTCCTTCTCATGATCTAGCGTCCCGTGTGCAGCTTCCTCCACCAGAAACATTCCTCCCCAACTTTGTTGATCTTAAGAATCTTCAGTTGTCAGCTCAGAACTTTCCTTGGCCTGGGGGGTCTGGCAGAGAGAGCCTGGAGAGGTTGGAAGGCCCAAGGCATCTGGGAGTTGGGACTGAGCCCAGAGCTGAGGGGTGGGGGTTGGATCCTGCCCCTAGTGGGTCCTGTTCCTTTAATAGCTGCTGGCCTGGCCTGGCTTGGGCTCCTGCTTTACCTCCTGTTCAGCTGTGATTGCAGCTGCTGTGCTGACTCATGTGCCCCAGCAGCCAGAAAGAGCTGGGAGCATGGGCTTCCCAGAGGCTCTGACAGGCTGGGGGCTTCTGGATTACAAAACTGAGAAGTATGTGATGACCAGGAACTGGCGGGTGGGCATCCTGCAAAGGCTGCTGCAGCTTGGGGTCATGGTCTACGTGGTAGGGTAAGAGAATGGTTACTGGCCATGCCGGAGGGACCATGACCAGTCCTGCTGGGCTGAGGGTTGAGGGTTTGACTCTTCAGGGGGCGGGCTGGTGCTAGTGGAGGGGGACAGGTTGGAACAGGGTAGGGGGTGGCAGAAGGAAGGATTTCTGTCTGTCTAGAAGCCAGCAGGTATAAGACCAAGCCTCACATTTGTGTCTCCCTATGTGTCCACCTGCCTATTTTCCTGGGCCTTATCCACAGCCCCCTTATGGGCTCTGGGAACACAGCAGAATGGCCCCTACCCCTGCCCAGGAGGCCCTAAGTGGGGCAGGGGGTAGTCCCTGACACTTGTGAGAGCTGGAGCAGTAAAACCCCTGCTAGAGACCACCAGTTCTAGCTGTGTCAGGGGAATCTTTAAGGAGGAAGCTAGGTCTAGCCAGGGCAGGGAGAGGGTGTTGGCTGGTAAAGCAGGTGGTAGTAGGTATCTCCCAAGCCCATGGGTGCCTGATAGGAGACACCATGAGGGCACTGGCTCTCTGAGGCATGGCCTGTGTTTCTGGCCTGTGCAGGGTGTTTGGGATGGAAAATCAAGGTGGAGAGGAAGCAGGGGCCCTGAGCAATAAGCTGGGAGCCTATAAAGTGTGAGGGAGAGAAGTTGAGCATGTAGGACCCAGCTCTGCCACTGTGTGCCGGGACACACCAAACTGCCCATCGTCTCCCTCCTAGGTGGGCTCTCCTTGCCAAGAAAGGCTACCAGGAGCAGGACCTGGACCCCCAGATTTCTGTTATCACCAAACTCAAAGGGGTTTCTGTGACACAGATCAAGGAGCTGGGGAATCGGCTGTGGGATGTGGCCGACTTTGTGAAGCCAGGACAGGTGGGTGCCTCAGTGCTGCTGCTAGGTGCTAACACCTCTGATACCACCCTTGCAGCAAGTGTGAGAGAGACATGTGATGCCAGAGGGGGCTGCTGGCACTGCCACAGGACCAAGCTTGAGAAGAGCCTTACAGAGGAGTGGCATCTGGACAGGGCTGTCGGGGATGCGTAAGAGGTTTCTAGGTGGAAAAGGGGATGGGTCAGGAAGCCAGGAGAGGGGAAGTATAAGACACTTACAAAGGCTGCATCTGGGAAAGAGTGGTATATTGGGAACTCAAGACTTGAGCTTAAGGGTGGGGTGGGAAGGTCATGGGGGACCAGGGCCTGGAGCATCCTGAATGCTTCCATCCCTGGCCTGGGGTGCTGCTGTCAGGGGTTCCTCTTCTTCCCCTCCCACATTGCATTTCCAGCCCCTTCTCCTTCCATCCAGACTGCCCACAGCCTGTTTTTACCTCTGTCCTACTGATGCCCAAATTGTAGCTCCAGTGACCGCCTGAGTGCACACTCACCACATCCAAAGAGAAATTATCTCCCTCTCCCAGTATGGCCTCTTTTAATCCACCAGTGCCAAAGCTGAACCTAGCTCAACACTTTCCTGTCCCTCTCTTTATCCTGCCATCTCCTAATAGTTTTCACTGCTGTCCATGCCATACCTGGATGAGGCTGTGGGACCCTGGGTGCACCCATGCAGCAGCCAGGCTGAACTTTCACGTATGACATCATCAGAACCTGCCAGCCTTTACTTTCTACCCTTGGAAGGCTCCCTGTCCATGATGGTGCCTGTTAAGCCCCTTCAGATCCATACCTCTCTGCCCTCTGCTGAGCCCTCTCTTCCCCTTCACAGAGTTCTGACACTCAGCACCCAGGTGCCGGCCACCCTTTCTGTTCTTGGCCACCCTTTGCCCAGGCAGAGTGCCCCACATGTTCTCTTGACCCTTGGCCGTGCCTGCAATGGAGGGGTTTACCTCCCTACCAGCCTGGAAGGTGGGTGCCAGCCCAACTCAGCTCTGGATCTTTAGTGCCTAGAAACAAGGCACTAAATGGAAAATTCTGGCTGAGTAAATGAGCATGAATGTGAAAAATAAACTTGTCTCAAAGAGGCAGACAGACTCAGAAATGGCCAGACACCCAGCCAGCCTCCCATCTCTGCCTCAACTTGCCTGGAGGTATTGTCCTAGGACACAGGGTTGATAACTTGGTGGGGCCTGAACCTATTCCCTCATAAACCAAGCTGCTAGCTCTGGCCTCTCCCATTGAGGAAACTATGAAGGTACCAACTCTGACATTTGCCTTCCAGGGAGAGAATGTGTTCTTCTTGGTGACCAATTTTCTTGTGACGCCAGAACAAGTTCAGGGCAGATGCCCAGAGGTAAGTTTACTCAGGAACCTCCCAGCAAGTCCCCAGTTCCTTTGCCAGCCCTGGGTCACCAGCCATGTCTTCCCTTCTCTTCCCAGGTGACTGAGGGTTCAGTATGTGTTACTATATCCCAGGTACCTGGCCTAAAACCTTTTCATGAATCATTTTATTTAGTCTTCACAGGCACCCTGCATGGTAGTAATTACGGCAATCCCCATTTAAGATGAGAAGACGGGGAGTTCCCTGGTGGTGTAATGGCTAAGGCCTCGGCGCTCTCAACACTGCGGCCTGGGCTCAATTCCCAGCCAGGGAACTACCCACATAAAAAAAAAAAATAAGATGAGAAGACAGAGGTTCAGCGAGGTTGAGTTGCTTACCCAAGGTCTCCCACCCCGTGGGTGGCAGGATTCCAGACCTCTGAGCAGCCTACTTCCAGAGCCTTTCACTGTCATTCCATGTGGGATATGCAGGCTTCTCTGCTTCCTGCTGTGTATTTACCGGGGCTTCAGGAAGGGTTTCCCAAAGGACTGGAGGCTCAAGTAGGATCTTAAGGATGTCTAGGCAGAGGGGTCTGTGTGGGCAAAGGACCTGAGCTGTGTGAGATGAAGCACCTCCAGGGTCACCTATATTTAGACTGGTGTGGGAAGGAGGTGGCCCGAGATCTCAGGGGCCCCTTATGCCCCATTAAAGGGATGAATTCAATCACAGAAGCAGCAGGAAGACACTGGTAGGCTCAAGGAAGGGCACTCCATCTTCAGTGCATGGGATGGACCACTCGGGTTGCGAGGTGGAGACAGGATCCTGCGTGGTCATTAAGGGTTCCAGTAGAGGAGATAGTGGGCCAGCCAGGGTGGAGAGGAGGGGCATACTCAGGACACAGGTAGGGACGACAAGGCAAGACAGGTAGCCCTACACTGGCCTCTGCCCATTTGTTACAGTTCCACTCCTGCACAAAGTCCCACTGTCTCATTTGGCTTCTCAGAGTCCCCGACAGTTTCCCTGGCACTGTGTTCCTCCTGCTGCCCTTGAGCTAGGTGCCCTGGACCATAGTGTCCATCCTCTGTACAGGCAGAACCATGTCTGTGTGAGTGCCTGACCCTCGAGGATGCCTTCCTCTCTGGGGTCCGGGTCCCCAAGAAAGCTCACCACCTTCCCCTCCTGACTGATCACCAGAACTCTGTGGCTATGTATACACATTAATGTCCCTATTTTACTGAAGAACAGGCATGGAAGGGCCTAGTCTGTTCTACTTCTCTACGCAGACCCCTCAGACTAGGGTCCTGTCCTTTGTCTTCCATGGTCAGCGCCTCCACCCTGCCATAAATTTACCCTTCCCAGGGTCCCTCCCTCTTCCCTGTTGTATAATCTAAATTGGAACCAGAGGAGCTGGGCCTCAGTGAATCACTTCTGCCCTGACTAGGGACAGAGCTATCAGGAGGGAAGGCGACTCGCTCTGCCTTGGAATATAGCACCTGCACCCCATCCAGTCAGGGGGCTGCTCACGCTCCCTGCTCTGACCACCTCCTTTTATTTACACCCTCCAGCTTTTTCATGTGCCCCCAAACTAAGGTGGGGAGGGGTGAGTCCCTGCAGATTGCAGGGCTAGGTCACCCCTTGGGCCCTTAACAACTCTGTTCTCTCATCTACATCAGCATCCTGCCATCCCACTGGCTAATTGCTGGGCCCATGAGGACTGTCCTGAAGGGGAGACGGGGACACACAGCCACGGTAACTGTGGGCCCTGTCTCCCAGAGCCTCCACTGGGAATGAGGCTTGGGGGACAGGCTGGGACCTTGGGTGGCTCCTGAGTGCAGACCTGGTGGTGCCTCTGTGTCTCTCCTTTCTGCTAACAGCCCCCTCCCCACCCTCCCTGACTCCAGGCTTAGAGTTTGTCATATGTTTTCAAGGCATAAAAACAGGCCAGTGTGTGGTATTCAATGGGACCCATAGGACGTGTGAGATCTGGGGCTGGTGCCCTGTGGAGAGCGGCACTGTGCCTGTGTAAGTTTTCCCCAACCCCCAGGGCAGGGCCCCAGGACCAGCAGAGCCCGCCCTTACCTCCCCCGTTCGACCTGCAGGAAGCCCCTGCTGGTCCAGGCCAAGAACTTCACACTGTTCATCAAAAACACAGTTATCTTCAGCAAGTTCAACTTCTCCAAGTAAGCGTGGGTGGGTTTCTGGCAGGCCCCGACCCTTCTTGCTTCCTGCCTGGCCTGACATCCCCCTCCCCCGGCCCCTCTTAGGTCCAATGCCTTGGAGACCTGGGACAACACCTATTTCAAGTACTGTCGCTATGATCCACTCTCCAGCCCCTTCTGCCCAGTGTTCCAAATTGGGGACCTTGTGGCTGCGGCTGGAGGGGTCTTTGAGGACCTGGCATTGCTGGTGGGTCTGAGAGTGGGGCAGGGTTCTGAGATGGCTCGGGGAGGGAGGGTCCTGAGCCCATGTGCCAGTAGAGCAGTGGTGTGCTGTGTGCAGGGTGGTGCTGTAGGCATCCGTGTCCTCTGGGATTGTGACCTGGATGCTGGGGGCTCTGACTGCCGGCCCCACTACTCCTTCCATCTGCAGGAGAGAAGATACAACTTCAGGTGCCACCCCCATGGCCCCCCAGTGCCTGCCTGCTGCTCCTTAGCCAGGTCCCTCGCCACCTGTCCTCCTGTGGAGGCCAGGACAGACCCCACCCCAACCCACCCCTCTGGTTGCTCTGCTGTTTGCATGAAGAGGGGCCCTAGGGTAGGAGGAGGTGTACTTAGCTTTAGGCTCCCCAGAAAGGCTCTGCCCAGACTCCCTCCTGAGCCCTTCCCCCTCTACCCTCTGTGTCCCCACACCCCATGTCAACCCTGGGACACCTTACACCCAGGCCCTCCTCCACCCTACCCTGCCTCCAGCATCTTTCCTCCACAGCACAGGGGGCTTTCATTTGTTTACTTTTCCTTCATGTTTCATTTAAAATTGTCTTTTAAATCTATAGAAAGTTTCAAAGGTTAGTATCATGACTACCCACATAACTCTTCATCCGGGTTCACCAGGCTTGTTTGTTTGTTTGTTTTCACCATTTTGCCACATTTGCTTTCTCTTTCCTGCTCTAGAATGCTCCAGATATAGATAGATTTCAAATGCAACCATTTGAAAGTAAGTGGCAGACATCCAGATACTCACCCCTCTCGACACTGTCCTGAGAATGAGGACCTTCCCCAGGGGAACCGCTGTTCTATTGTTCTATTGTCCCACTCGAGAAACTTCACATTGGCAGAGCAGGCCACCAGACTCTCTCTTGCCCCCAGGACAGCCACTTACTGGTGGGAGACCTCAGGCATGGAGGCCCGGAGTCTGCTGAAGCTCTACGGGATCCGCTTCAATATCCTGGTCACAGGGCGGGTAGGAGAGATCGGGTGGGGTGGGCAGGGCAGAGGTGAGAGGGGGCAACAACCATGGCCCAAGAGGCTCAGCCCAGGTGTCTCTCAGGCAGGGAAGTTTGGGCTCATCCCCACGACCATCACTCTGGGCACCGGAGCAGCTTGGCTGGGTGTGGTGAGTCTGGCCAGTGTGGGCTCCCTCTGGCCTTGGCGATCACATGCCAGGCCTGCCTGAATGTACACTGAGTCCCCTCTGCCTGCTGTTGAATCTCAAGGCAAGGACTGGGGAGATGGCGGGAGGGTGGGCTGGGGCCAGGACACAGGTCTGCCCTGCCTCTCCCAGATCACCTTCTTCTGTGACATGCTACTGTTGTATGTGGATGGAGAAGCCCATTTCTACTGGACAACCAAGTATGAGGAGGTGAGTTGTGGGCCTGCCCCGCCACTGGGAGCTGCTGCACTTGGAGGATGTTGGCTGGAGCCCTGACCTGCTGTCCTCCTCAGGCAAAGGCCCCGAAGGTGATCTCCAACCCTGAGCAGACAGAGCTGGACTCTACACCCCCGCACTTGGCAGCCCAGATGCCTTAGAGAGGGCCCAGCGCCTTCCCCCATGACCACTGCTGCTGTTGGGAGCCAGATGTCAGCACCAGAGTGGCTCTGGCCAGGCTGTGTCCCCAAGTCACTGGGTCATTCTTGAGGCCTGCTAACCATTCCCTGCTGGTTAGGGGCTGGGAAGGGTAGGGGCCCCGCATGGGGGACTTCAAGGATGAAGCCCAGCAGAACCAGGGGGAGAATTCTACCTTTAATTTCCAGGCTGATTGTCCCTCCCCTGACTCCAGCCTAGGCAAGGCACTGCTTAGGGAGCTACTGAAGCCAGTTTTGTATAGAGATCTGCAAGAGAACAGAAGCCATGGAGAAGGGGAGAGCCCTGGGCACCATGTGACAGGGCACTGTTCCGGTGGGGCTCTCGCTGTGTCTGTCTAGAGCAGCGGTTCTCAACCTGTGGGTCGCGACCCCTTTGGGGGTGGAATGACCCTTTCACAGGGGTCGCCTGAGACCATCGGAAAACACATATCAGATATTTACATTACAATTCATAACAGTAGCAACATGACAGTTATGAAGTAGCAACGAACATAATTTTATGGGGGTCCCCACAACGTGAGGAACTGTATTGAAGGGTCACGGCAGTAGGAAGGTTGAGAACCACTGCTCTAGAGAATTCTATCCCAGGCTCCGTCTCCAGTGCTCCCAGCAGTGGCCTGCTCACCAGCTGTCAGCAATGACCCTCCCACGAACTGTGGCCGATCCAGCCTTGCCTGCCTCGCAGCCCTCCCTCCTCTCCTTGCCCCCATCATAGATAGAGGCCCCACCGTCTTAGCTGTGCTGTACTGGGGACTTGGCAGCCACCAGAGTCTACAGCAAGGTAGAGGCGACCTGACAAGAGGGGTTGTCTCAGCTGCTCTGGTGCTGGGTTGCCAGGGGCAGGTCCCACCCAGATTTTGTCCTCATCCATGGAATGGGGAGTGAAGTGGGCAGATGATCCAACCCACCAGGACCCCAGGCAAGGACACAGGCACCTCTTGGACCCACATCTGCTCAGCTTATGCATATTGATCCCTTCCCAGTGGCAACCCTCAGCCTTGGACAGGGAGGAGACAATGGAGGGCTGATCTGAGGTGGTGGTCACTGTAATTTTTGTAACATTCTATATACTTCCTTGGTGACCCCCCACCCCCAGCTCAACCCCCTGGAACCTGCTCACTGGGCATCCTGAGAGCTGTGGGGGTGGAGAGGATGTACATCTGGAATTCACTCCTGCCCTGTGTCATGCCTAAAAACTTGTCTGGGTAACTGCATGCTGGAGGCCTTGACCATGACCCCAGGTGGAACGCAGTGGCTGAAGGGCAGGGACAGGGGCAGGGCTTTGGGAGTACTCACCCCAGGATAGTGAAGGGCTGCTTCTCATGGGTCCCTGGTGACCAGACGCTTACCAATGGAGTGACGTGGGCCAGTTGGGGAGGGATGTGATGATGGGGCTCAGGCTGTTGTAGCATCTGGAATCATCTGGCACCTGGAGCCTCAGCAGGTCCCCCTGGGTCCCCACGACCTCTTTCTTAATCACCAGAGCAGTGTATATGGGAAGCGAGCTCAGAAGGGCCAGGATGAAAAACACGGCCCTGAGCCCTGGTTATTGAGCAGTGTCCCATGTACTCGGTTGTCCTCTGGGCCTTAGCGAAAGCTGATGGCGTGGCTGTAGGAAGTTGGGGAATAAAGCCTGCCAAAACCAGCAGCCTCCTGTGTGGTCCTTGCAGACAGGAATGGGGAGTTGGAGACATCTGTGGTGGACATAGTACAGTCTTGGGGAGATCAGTGGGAAGAGGGGCAGAGTGGGCCTGGGGACCCCTCCCCCCACACCAAGGACAAGTGGGCTAGCAGCTATCTGGAGCAGGCCCAGGAGGTTGTGTACCCATACACATGCATGTGTAACATGCTGAGGCTTTATCGCAAAGTCCTTGAGGGGGTGGGCAGTGAGAGAGAACCTGCGCCAGCTGTGACAGCCGGACCTGAGCTCGGAAAGAGACGTTGCCTCAGTCTGCACACAGGTGTGCTCCCAGGGCAGCCATGTGAACAAAGTGGGTGCATGCCGAGAAGTGCATGTGCTCGTGCAGGTGGCCTTTACATCTCTGGGCAGCCGTGGTTCATGCCATGCTCTCCGGGAGCCCAAGAAACCAAGGCAACCCTGGACCTCCGCTGCCCTTTCTAGGCAGCCTCCTTGGAGTGGGGAGGCTGCTCTCTGGATCCACCCCTGAAGGGGACATGTGGGGAGTGGGGTGGGCGGAGCCTGACCCTGCTCCTGTCATGGATCCCTCCTTGCCTGGTGCTTGTAGCGGGTGTACGAATGTGTAGCTCCCCTCTGAGCTGGGCAGAAGGCACTGGCCTGAGGGCAGGATCCTGGGACCCAGGCTGGCTGTGTCCCTGACTCAGGTTGTCCCAGAACTGACACCTCTCCCTTGTAAAACTTAGGTGACTTTGCTGGAGATGAGGGACAATCACCTGGGTCCTGGGGGGTAGGCAATGACGCAGTGGCACAAAGAACATCACGTTGGACACAGTGGCAAGCCACAATGCTGACTGAACAGTTATTATTGTAAATCCTTGGGCCTACGGGCCTCTTCCCTGCCCTCCCCACCCCACCTTCCCAGGTAGCTAAAGTTGATCATAAACTAACCTGGGCAGAGTCTACCACACCAGCCCTACCACAGCCCACTCCCCAAAACCCACAGCTCAGAACCTGGGCTAAGTTCTAAAGTCCTGAGGACCCTCCAGCATGTGCAGACCTACAAACATGAGCTTCCTCAGACAGAGGGGGCTCCCAGCCCCTCTGGCCTCCTGAGGAGGGAGCAGAGGGTGGGCAGACCCCCAGCTGTCTTCATGGACTGGCAGGCTACTTTGTGCAGCTGGGCTGCTGGACCAGTGCCTGGCTGGGGGGCTGCACGGCTTGCACTGTCTCCTCCAGGCTGCCATTGGGGAACACCATGTAGCGTGTGGTGGCTGGCCACTGCAGCTCTTGCTGGTTCTCCTTGCTGTGCCAGATGCCATAGCCGAAATATACCACAAGTCCTGCAGGGGTTGCACAAGCCTAAGGGGGAAGGTCCCAGCCCTTTGCCCTCCTTGCCCTCCTCCTGCAGCCCATCTGGGGCCCCGGCCTGGCTGGCACTCACCAATCAGCAGCCAGACAGAGAAGCGC
Organism: Lyroderma lyra; assembly: GCA_004026885.1. NCBI lineage: Eukaryota > Metazoa > Chordata > Mammalia > Chiroptera > Megadermatidae > Lyroderma > Lyroderma lyra. The sequence goes on along the minus strand of PVJL010013092.1, from coordinate 6,436 downwards.
AGCCACGTCATATAATTCAACTTCAGCATGAGACAGATGTTGAGGAGGATGCTCAGGGCTGGAGTCAGGGGCACTAGGGGCATCTGAGGAAAAGGCAGGCTGGGCTGGGGTGCAGGAAGGTCTGCGAAACCAAGGTCCACAGAGCCTTTCTCCACCTCTGCAGGTTTTGGAGACAAGTGTCCACCCTCCATGCTGAGAGAGGGGATGAGTGTGCTGGCTTCCCCAGCCCTGTGAGCCCTGGTTCATCTTGCCATGGCAGAAGAGGGAGGGGTGAATGGAGCTGGCTGGGCTGACAGTGAGTGGGCGTGGGCTGGGGGAGGTACCTGGAAGGTGTCCTGCTGGCGCTGTTGCTGGTGGGCCCCCAGGACAAGGAGACTGAGCACAAATACAGTAGTGCTGAGAAGGAGCAGCAGGATGTAACCCCAGTTTGGGAGGTGCAGGGCCGAGTCCCCAAAGACCAGCACACAGTCCATGGTGATGGCTGAGGCCACCATGACACTGAGTGCCCAAGTCACAGTGGCTCCAGGGTTGCATCTGGCCAGGAAGCCCAGATAAGGTCTCAGGTCTGGCCGCAGCTGCCCAGGCTCGGGGGCCAAGGGCTGCTCAGTGCCCACCAGCTGGGTGTTGTCTTGGAAGGAGTTGTACTCCTTGGCCACAAGGCCAGGGCTAGCTGGGCCTGGAGAACTAGATGGAGGGGCCTTCTGGAAGCGTAGGACAATTATGCTGGTAGCCACAAAGGTGTAGGCCAGGAGTGTGCCAATGGACAGGAACTGAACCAGTGCCTCAAGGTCCAGCAGTAACGCCATGAAAGCCATGAGGACCCCAAACACCAGGATGCCCACGATGGGCACCTGCGTCCGGGGGTGCACATGGGCAAACACCTGGAAGAAGAGCCCATCGGTGGCCATGGCATAGATGATTCGTGGTCCAGAGAAGAGGTTGAGAAGCAGGACAGTGTTCATGGCTGTGGTAGAGGGTGGGGGACTGGTCAGCATGGTGGACATGGCTGGGAGCCATGGCACAGGCAATCCCTTGGGGACATGGGCACGAGTTTGTTTGGGCTAGCCAAGTGAGCCTGAGTGTATTGTCACCCCACCAACACCCAGGAATGGGACACTCCAGTTTAGGTGACAGGCCCACTGGGGAATCTGAAGAGGGCTGCCAGGAAAGGACCTGGAAGTAAAAGCCCAGAACTAATGATGCATAACCAGGAGGGGACAATGGATAGGTCCCTCCCAACAAGCCTGGGTGGAGAGTCTAATAATTAGCATTTTAGGAGCCCATTATACAATTGGTAGCACTGAAGGCCAGATGAAAATGTGTTCCCTGGGAGGCTTAGGGCAGGTCCCCCCCGCCTGGTTCCTTCCCACCTTATCCGGAAGGGCTCCTTACCGCAGATGGAACCAGCTGCCACAATGAAACCTGCCCAGCTGTAGCCCCGCCGGTAGAAGGCATCGGCAAGGGCTGAGTCAGGATCCAGGCTGTGCCAGGGCACCATGAGGGTAAGCACAGCAGAAACAAGGATGTAGGCACTAGCCACCAGGCCAAGTGAGATGGCTATGGCTATAGGCACAGCTCGCTTCGGGTTCTGGGCCTCCTCACAGGAGGCAGCAATGACATCAAAGCCCACAAAGGCAAAGAAGCAGGTGGCGGTGCCAGCCAAGATGCCAGAAAAGCCGAAGGGTGCAAAGCCTCCCTCCTCAGGGCTCCAGTTGTGTGGGTGGGCCAGGACAAATCCCATGATGATGATGAAGAGGATGATAACTAGGCTGATGGCAGAGAGGACATGGTTGAGCCAGGAGGAGATGCGGGCTCCACAGGAGATCAAGGCAGAAGCCAAAAGGATGATGCCAGTGGCCAGGAAGTCTGGGTAGTGGGCCAGAAAGGGCACCTGCCAAACACCCACATGATCCTCAGTGAAGTTACGGATGCGATGGCTGAACATGGAGTCCAGGTAGCCGCTCCAGGCACGGGCCACGGCGGCACCACCAATGAGGTACTCAAGGAGCACGTTCCAGCCAATGAGGAAAGCCCAAAGCTCACCCATGGACACATAGGTGAACAAGTAGGCAGAGCCCGTGCGGGGAACGCGTGCCCCAAACTCTGCATAGCATAGGGCGGCCAGCAGGGAAGCCACAGCAGCCACACTGAAAGACACGATCACAGCAGGGCCAGCCATCTGCTTGGCCACGGTGCCCGTGAGCACGTACAGCCCCGAGCCCACCATGCCACCCACGCCCAGCAGGGTCAGGTCCAGTGTGGACAGGCAGCGCTGCAGTGATGTTTCCATGGAGGACCCCTCCAGTGGCTTTAGCCGGTTCAGCTTCTGACAGAGGCGCGCTAGGCTGGTGGTGCTGGGCAGCCACGGGGCCATGGTGGGCAGCTGGAAGGAGCACCAAGTCAGCTGCTGGCACCTGCCAGTGCCAGAGGGGAATGATGGGCTGCCAGCTGGGACCTGACCAGCCTTCAGTCCTTACTCTGTCCCCACCCCCGGGACCCCAGCACCTATACCACTGGCCTGTTGGAGGGTTGGGATGGGGCAGGGGTCAGGGCCTGCCAACAGGGTGGGCAGATCACAGGGAAGCATGGAGACCTCAACTGCTTCTAGGGCAGGGGAGGGAGCCTGGTGGAGCCAGATCTGGGCCTCTTTCAAGGTGGCTCTGAGCATGAGGAAGGGGCAGCCTTTAGGAGCACTGTTGGGAACCACTCTGTGCTCTGGGATCCGAGAGTAAGGTGAAAATCAGAGGCTTCCTGGGAGCCGGGCCAGGCTGTTCCAGGATCCGGAACAGGACGGCTCTGCAGGCCCTGGGCGTAGCCCCGGCGGCCACCTGGCGGCTCATCCTTCTCTCCCTCGCCCTACCAGGCTGGAAAACCAAGGGCCCGCGCTCCCACACACGTTGCCCGCCAGAGCCAGTTCCGCGCGCTCCTATCCCCAGGTACCTGAGCCTTCACCTTTTCCTGGAGTCTGAGTCCGTTCCTACAAGACTCGCTGCAACCCACCTGCTGTCGCCGCTGCCGCCGCTACCGTTGTGCGCGCTGCACCAACACGGCGCGCAAGCACAGCTTGGCTGGTGCCGCCCCGGCTCAGGGCCCGCCCCCACCGCCAGGCGCCAGATCTTCCACTAGGCTGCACCTCGCTGTCACATGTGCGCCCAGAAGACCAGAACTCACCATATCTAGGAAAGCCCTATCACTGCACAGTTCAGAGATGAGGAAGCCTAAACCACCAGGTAAGTGACTAGCCCAGGTCACCTGGGTGACTTTCGAGGCAGGTAAGGCTAAGATCCAGGTCTAGAGACGTATAGAGTCCACCCACTTGCCAATGCAGGAAAACCCCTCCTTTTCCCTCACTGAAACACATATACTCCACCCAGCTGGGCACCATCCAGCTTCCCCTGACCAGTAGGGATGTGGACACTGCTGGTCTTCGGCAGGTTTCTGGTACGATGAGGGTATGGTCTGGCTGAGTGGCCCTGGGCAATCCCAGAACTCTCCCTTAAAATGGGATTGGAGGGAGTGCATGACTTTTGGAAGTGTTCTGTGAACTCGTGTTCAGTGTTTGACAGAACTCATGCTGGCTGTTCTGAGGCTGTAGCTATAGACAATGTCCTCAAGCAGTCAAGCAGGCTCTTGGGGACAGCCTACAGCCCTTTAGCTCAGGGGACTCCTAGGGCCCCCTCAGATGCCAATGGCAGCCCCTGTTATACTAGGAATACCTGTCAGGCCTGGAGGACCCTGGGGGACCCAACAGTAGCTTTCCAGTCATGGATAATCAGTGAGAGGTACCATGTCCTGAGCACCTACTCCATGCCAGTTCCCACACCATATGGGCATCACAACTTCCCCTCAGGCTTATTTATTCCTGGGGTTGAAGAGTCTTGGTCCTTCTACTCTTCTCACTTCTTTGAAAGTAACAAAGTTGGTGTGACACAGTGTTAACTTGCTCACAGCAAAATGATGACAATCCATCTAAGCCAGGGGTGTCCACTCTTTTGGCTTCCCTGGGCCACATTGGAAGAATTGTTTTGGGAGACACATAAAATACACTAACTATTACAATAGCTGATGAGCTAAAGAAAGAAAATGTCCATGCATAATTTTCATAATGTTTTAAGAAAGTTTATGAATTTGTGTTGGGCCACATTCAAAGCCATCCTGGGCGCCGGTAGGCCATGGGTTGGACAAGCTTGATCTAAGCAAAGCAAAATCAAAACAGATATCCTCTTTCCTCAGAACTTTATACAAGTTTACATATAAAATGATCATTGGAAGCTCATGGGACGTGATGTCTGAGAAGACCTTAAGAAACCAAAATATTTTACAAATACAGCCATGTGCTGCATAACCACATTTTAGTAAATGGTGGACCACGTATACGAACGACAGTCCCATAAGATTATAATGGAGCTGAATTTCCTGTAAGAAATGGAAAGATACATGGTTCAGGAGGAATTCTTTTCTTTGTAGGGATTGGCACTAGATTCCCTCTTACTCACAGCACCTCAATTTTAGGTGCACAGATTACATCCCAGTCAGCCAGCCACTGACCCATTTCAGCCCAGAGGAGTCTGTCCCCACAGTGTTATATATTGAGAGGGAGCCTCAGCCCTCCCAGATCTAGCTTGACGGTCTTCACAGTACATTGCTGTAAATTCCTTGTTGAGGACCTAAGATCCTGTACAAGCACACAGGTTCCCAGGAGCTACCTTAGTAAGTATTAAGTGCCCCTGCCACTTTAATTAAATTTTTTTTGTGATAATGTGGAGCCAGCCTGTCCCTGTACTTTGACATTTTCAGGTTGTAATGATGTAAAGTATAGATAAGTTTTGTTTCTTTGATCAATTCAATGCCAGAGAGAGCATTTTGTGCCAGATGGGGTCAATGGAACCAAAACAAATTTCCAAATTCAAAATACCGTATTTTGCCATGTATAACGCTTACATTTTTGCCCAAATTTGTGAGGGAAAAATAAGGATGCACATTATATATGGGTAGTACTAATTCTGTATCTATATAAATGTTTTTAATTATTTTATTTATGCTCATGAGTTAAAAGTGTAATTCTAGAAATCAATAATGATATCTGCATGCAAAATAATACCCTGGAATATGATCATTGGGGTTTTAAAATTTTGTACCTTTTATCTGTTCTTGTGTTTTGTAATTGTTGCATAAGATGTCTTGTACTATAATATGTTAAAAATAAGTGCTAAAATTTCTTTGTAGCACAAAAAACAAGTACCTAATTATAAACAAATAAAATTTGAATTAAAAAATTAAAACAAAAGATTTTTTTTCCCTGTTTGGCCCAAAAATGCAGGTGCACATGACACATGGCAAAATATAGTATTGAGTCCTCAGTTCCATACTCTCCATGTTAAACACCCTCTTTTTTTATAAATTCTACAAAGTTCCTTAATCTGCCCACTGCTCCAAAATGCAACAGCTAAAACCATATTACTGTGACATTCTCTTATGTTCTCTATCTCCATCTAATTTCTTATTCCTACTGATCCTCAGACCACCTTTCACTCTTTCCTGACAGTCACTAGTCAGTTTCTCCTTAGTATTTCCAATAGACCCCGTATCCCTGTATATGAAGCAGCATTGACAGCTTCATTGTTCTATTTCTGACCCTGTTGCAAAGAAGCTGGGGGAGGGCTTGTGGGACGATGTTTATAAAGTCTACAGTAGTATACAGTAATGTCCTAGACCTTCACAGTTACTCACCACTCACTCACTGACTACCCAAAGCAACTTCCAGTCTTGTAAGCTCCATTCAGGATAAGTGCCCAGGACAGGTGTACCATTTTTTATCTTTTATATTGTGTTTTTACAGTACCTCTTGTATTTATAGATATGTTTAGATACACCATACCTACTATTGTGTTACATTGCCTACAACATTCAATATAGTAACATACTGTACAGGTTTGTAGCCTAGGAGCAATAGGTTATACCATATAGCCTAGCGGTATAGTATTATAGGCCATACCATCTAGATTTATGCAAGTACACTCTATGATATTCACACAATGACAAGATCGTGTAATGATGCATTTCTCAGAACATATCCCTGTCATTAAATGATGCGTGAATGTATTAATTTATGGTATCAAGTCTCATTTGCATGCCATAGAATGACGATTGTCTTGAAGATGAGTGGGTCTTACATTTATTTTCTGGTTGGCAGCAAGAATGCATTTCTATCCACGTGGGGCAGATCGGCAATGCCTGCTGCCTAGAACATGGAATTCAGCCTGATGGGCAAATGCCGAGTGACAAAACCATCGGTGGTGGGGATGACTCGTTCAATACATTCTTCAGTGAAACTGGGGCTGGCAAGCATGTGCCCAGAGCAGTGTTTGTGGACCTGGAGCCCACGGTGGTCGGTAAGTACTCCAGCACACAGGACAGCTTTCCAGGGAGGTGGGAA